>CM033620.1:6538539-6813539 GCA_019453435.1 Rhinogobius similis | reverse complement strand
AAAACAGGTCATAAAACACACAAAACACACTCAAAACAGGTCATAAACGCACAAAACGCACAAAACACACTCAAAACACACAAAACACACAAAACTGTCAAAACAGGCCATAAAACACACAAAACACACTCAAAACAGGTCATAAAACACACAAAACACACTCAAAACAGGCCATAAAACACACAAAACACACTCAAAACAGGTCATAAACGCACAAAACGCACAAAACACACTCAAAACAGGTCATAAAACACACAAAACTGTCAAAACAGGTCATAAACGCACAAAACACACTCAAAACAGGTCATAAACACACAAAACGCACAAAACACACTCAAAACACACAAAACACACAAAACAGTCAAAAAAGCCATAAAACACACAAAACACACTCAAAACAGGTCATAAAACACACTCAAAACAGGTCATAAAACGCACAAAACACACTCAAAACAGGTCATAAACGCACAAAACACACTCAAAACAGGTCATAAACACACAAAACACACTCAAAACAGGTCATAAACGCACAAAACGCACAAAACACACTCAAAACAGGTCATAAAACACACAAAACTGTCAAAACAGGTCATAAACGCACAAAACACACTCAAAACAGGTCATAAAACACACAAAACGCACAAAACACACTCAAAACACACAAAACACACAAAACAGTCAAAACAGGCCATAAAACACACAAAACACAGTCAAAACAGGTCATAAACGCACAAAACACACTCAAAACAGGTCATAAACGCACAAAACACACTCAAAACAGGTCATAAACACACAAAACGCACAAAACACACTCAAAACACACAAAACACACAAAACACACTCAAAACAGGTCATAAACGCACAAAACACACTCAAAACAGGTCATAAAACACACAAAACACACTCAAAACAGGTCATAAACGCACAAAACACACTCAAAACAGGTCATAAAACACACAAAACACACTCAAAACAGGTCATAAACACACAAAACGCACAAAACACACTCAAAACACACAAAACACACAAAACAGTCAAAACAGGCCATAAAACACACAAAACACACTCAAAACAGGTCATAAAACACACAAAACACACTCAAAACACACAAAACACACAAAACTGTCAAAACAGGCCATAAAACACACAAAACACACTCAAAACAGGTCATAAACGCACAAAACGCACAAAACACACTCAAAACACACAAAACACACAAAACTGTCAAAACAGGCCATAAAACACACAAAACACACTCAAAACAGGTCATAAAACACACAAAACACACTCAAAACAGGTCATAAAACACACAAAACACACAAAACTGTCAAAACAGGCCATAAAACACACAAAACACACTCAAAACAGGTCATAAACGCCCAAAACGCACAAAACACACTCAAAACACACAAAACACACAAAACTGTCAAAACAGGCCATAAAACACACAAAACACACTCAAAACAGGTCATAAAACACACAAAACACACTCAAAACAGGTCATAAAACACACAAAACACACTCAAAACACACAAAACACACAAAACTGTCAAAACAGGCCATAAAACACACAAAACACACTCAAAACAGGTCATAAACGCACAAAACACACTCAAAACAGGTCATAAAACACACAAAACACACTCAAAACAGGTCATAAAACACACAAAACACACTCAAAACAGGTCATAAAACACACAAAACACACTCAAAACAGGTCATAAAACACACAAAACACACTCAAAACACACAAAACACACAAAACTGTCAAAACAGGCCATAAAACACACAAAACAGGTCATAAACGCACAAAACGCACAAAACACACTCAAAACACACAAAACACACAAAACTGTCAAAACAGGCCATAAAACACACAAAACACACTCAAAACAGGTCATAAAACACACAAAACACACTCAAAACAGGTCATAAACGCACAAAACACACTCAAAACAGGTCATAAACGCACAAAACACACTCAAAACAGGTCATAAACGCACAAAACACACTCAAAACAGGTCATAAACGCACAAAACACACTCAAAACAGGTCATAAAACACACAAAACACACTCAAAACAGGTCATAAACGCACAAAACACACTCAAAACAGGTCATAAACGCACAAAACACACTCAAAACAGGTCATAAACACACAAAACACACAAAACAGTCAAAACAGGCCATAAAACACACAAAACACACTCAAAACAGGTCATAAAACACACAAAACACACTCAAAACACACAAAACACACAAAACTGTCAAAACAGGCCATAAAACACACAAAACACACAAAACAGTCAAAACAGGTCATAAAACACACAAAACACACTCAAAACAGGTCATAAAACACACAAAACACAGTCAAAACAGGTCATAAAACACATAAAACACACAAAACAAAATGCCTCCTCCTGACTCTTTCTAACTGGTTTTGACTGCTTTATATTGGTTCAGACTGGTTTACACTGGTTCAGACTGGTTTACACTGGTTCAGACGGGTTTACACTGGTTCAGACTGGTTTACACTGGTTCAGACTGGTTTACACTGGTTCAGACTGGTTTACACTGGTTCAGACGGGTTTACACTGGTTCAGACTGGTTTACACTGGTTCAGACTGGTTTACACTGGTTCAGACTGGTTTACACTGGTTCAGACTGGTTCAGACTGGTTTACACTGGTTCTGACTGGTTTACACTGGTTCAGACTGGTTCAGACTGGTTTACACTGGTTCTGACTGGTTCAGACCGGTTCAGACTGGTTTACACTGGTTCAGACTGGTTTACACTGGTTCTGACCGGTTCAGACTGGTTTACACTGGTTCTGACTGGTTCAGACTGGTTCAGACCGGTTTAGAATGGTTCTGACTGGTTTACACTGGTTCTGACCGGTTCAGACTGGTTCAGACTGGTTCAGACCGGTTCTGACTGGTTCAGACCGGTTTACACTGGTTCTGACTGGTTCAGACTGGTTCTGACTGGTTCTGACTAGTTTACACTGGTTCAGACTGGTTTACACTGGTTCTGACTGGTTCAGACCGGTTCTGATTGGTTTACACTGGTTCAGACTGCTTCAGACCGGTTCAGACCGGTTCTGACTGGTTTACACTGGTTCTGACTGGTTCAGACCGGTTCTGATTGGTTTACACTGGTTCAGACTGGTTCAGACTGGTTCAGACTGGTTCAGACTGGTTTACACTGGTTTACACTGGTTCAGACTGGTTCAGACTGGTTTACACTGGTTCAGACTGGTTCAGACTGGTTCAGACTGGTTTACACTGGTTCAGACTGGTTCAGACTGGTTCAGACTGGTTCAGACTGGTTCAGACTGGTTTACACTGGTTTACACTGGTTTACACTGGTTCAGACTGGTTTACACTGGTTCAGACTGGTTCAGACTGGTTCAGACTGGTTCAGACTGGTTCAGACTGGTTTACACTGGTTCAGACTGGTTCAGACTGGTTCAGACTGGTTCAGACCGGTTCAGACCGGTTCTGACCGGCTTCAGTGATTACTTGTTGGACTTCAGTGGTTCTGGTCTCACCTCCTTCAGGATCCTCTCGTTGAAAAACTGCTGCAGCTTCTCGTTGCAGTAGTTGATGCAGAACTGTTCAAAACTGTTGTGCTCAAAGTATTCTGGGAAAACACAAGATGGAGAACGTTAACGCTCAAAGGTCCAGGGTCCAGGGTCCAGACCAGGGTCCAGAGTCCAGGTCCAGAGTCCAGAGTCCAGGGTCCAGGGTCCAGGGTCCAGGGTCCAGGGTCCAGACCAGGGTCAGAGTTCTAGGTCTAGAGTCTAGAGTCTAGGGTCTAGGGTCTAGAGTCTAGGGTCTAGAGTTCTAGAGTCCAGGGTCTAGGGTCTAGGGTCCAGGGTTCAGGGTCTAGACCAGGGTCTAGAGTTCAGGTCTAGAGTCCAGAGTCTAGGGTCTAGGGTCTAGAGTCTAGGGTCTAGGTCCAGGGTCTAGGGTCTAGGGTCTAGGTCTAGGGTCTAGAGTTCAGAGTCTAGGGTCTAGGGTCTAGGGTCTAGGGTCAGGGTCTAGACTAGGGTCTAGGGTCTAGAGTCCAGAGTCTAGAGTTCCAGGGTCTAGGGTCAGGGTCCGGGGTCGAGTTCAGGGTCAGGGTCTAGGGTCTAGGTCTAGGGTCTAGGGTCTAGGTCCAGGGTCCAGGGTCCAGGGTCCAGACCAGGGTCAGGGTCCAGGTCTAGAGTTCAGGTCTAGAGTCTAGGTCTAGGGTCTAGGGTCTAGGGTCTAGAGTCTAGGGTCCAGGTCTAGGTCTAGGGTTCTAGGTCTGTACTAGGTTCAGAGTCTGTGTCTAGGTCTAGAGTCTAGGCCCAGGTCTAGGGTCTAGGGTCCAGAGTCCAGGGTCCAGGGTCCAGGGTCCAGGTCCAGGTCCAGAGTCCAGGGTCCAGGGTCCAGGGTCCAGACCAGGGTCCAGAGTCCAGGTCCAGAGTCCAGAGTCCAGGGTCCAGGGTCCAGGGTCTAGGGTCTAGAGTCAGGTCAGAGTCTAGAGTCTAGGGTCTAGGGTCAGGGTCAGGTCAGAGTCAGGGTCTAGAGTCCAGGGTCTAGAGTCTAGGGTCTAGGGTCTAGGGTCTAGGGTCAGGGTCTAGGTCTAGAGTCTAGGGTCTAGAGTCTAGGGTCTAGGGTCTAGGGTCCAGGGTCTAGGGTCTAGGGTCTAGGGTCTAGACTAGGTCTAGGGTCCAGGTCTAGAGTCTAGGGTCTAGAGTCTAGGGTCTAGGGTCTAGGGTCAGGGTCTAGAGTCTAGGGTCCAGGGTCTAGGGTCTAGGTCTAGGTCTAGGGTCAGAGTCAGGGTCTAGGGTCTAGAGTCTAGGTCTAGAGTCTAGGGTCTAGGGTCCAGAGTCTAGACTCAGGTCTAGAGTCTAGAGTCCAGAGTCCAGAGTCCAGACCAGGTCCAGAGTCCAGACCAGGTCCAGACTCCAGACTCCAGGGTCCAGACCAGGGTCCAGGTCCAGAGTCCAGAGTCCAGGGTCCAGAGTCCAGGGTCCAGGGTCCAGAGTCCAGGTCCAGAGTCCAGGGTCCAGGGTCCAGAGTCCAGACCAGGTCCAGAGTCCAGAGTCCAGAGTCCAGAGTCCAGACCAGGTCCAGAGTCCAGACCAGGTCCAGACTCCAGACTCCAGGGTCCAGACCAGGGTCCAGGTCCAGAGTCCAGAGTCCAGGGTCCAGGGTCCAGAGTCCAGGGTCCAGAGTCCAGGGTCTAGGTCTAGGGTCTAGGTTCCAGGGACCAGGGTCCAGAGTCCAGAGTCCAGAGTCCAGGTCCAGGGTCCAGGGTCCAGGGTCCAGGGTCCAGACCAGGGTCCAGGGTCCAGGTCCAGAGTCCAGGGTCCAGAGTCCAGGGTCCAGGGTCCAGGGTCCAGGTCCAGGGTCCAGGGTCCAGGGTCCAGACCAGGGTCCAGGGTCCAGGTCCAGAGTCCAGGGTCCAGAGTCCAGGGTCCAGGGTCAAGGGTCCAGAGTCCAGGGTCTAGAGTCTAGACTAGGGTCTAGGGTCTAGACCAGGGTCTAGGGTCCAGGTCTAGAGTCTAGAGTCTAGGGTCCAGAGTCTGTGACTCAGGGTCCAGGGTCTAGGGTCTAGAGTTCAGGGTCTAGGGTCTAGGGTCAGGGGTCTAGGGTCTAGGTCTAGAGTCAGGGTCTAGTCAGAGTCTAGGGTCCAGGGTCCAGGAGTCTAGGTCTAGAGTCAGGGTCTAGGGTCTAGGGTCTAGGGTCAGGGTCTAGGGTCTGTGACTAGGGTCTAGGTCTAGAGTTCCAGGGTCAGAGTTCAGGGTCTAGGGTCAGGGTCTAGGTCTAGGGTCTAGGGTCTAGGTCTAGGGTCTAGGGTCAGGTTCAGGTCTAGGGTCTAGAGTCTAGGGTCTAGGGTCAGGGTCCAGACCAGGGTCTAGGGTCTAGAGTTCAGGGTCTAGGGTCCAGACCAGGGTCTAGGGTCTAGAGTCTAGGGTCTAGAGTCTAGGTCTAGGGTCTAGGGTCTAGGGTCAGGGTCTAGGGTCTAGGGTCAGGGTCTAGGGTCCAGGGTCTAGGGTCAGGTCTAGAGTCTAGGGTCTAGAGTCAGGGTCTAGGGTCTAGGGTCTAGGGTCTAGAGTCTAGGGTCTAGGGTCTAGGTCAGGGTCTAGGGTCTGGAGTCAGGGTCTAGAGTCCAGGGTCTAGGGTCTAGGGTCTAGGGTCCAGGGTCTAGGTCTAGGGTCTAGGGTCAGGGTCCAGGGTCAGGGTCCAGACCAGGGTCCAGGGTCCAGGTCCAGAGTCCAGGGTCCAGAGTCCAGGGTCCAGGGTCCAGGGTCAAGGGTCCAGAGTCCAGGGTCCAGGGTCCAGGTCCAGGGTCCAGAGTCCAGGGTCCAGGGTCCAGAGTCCAGGTCCAGAGTCCAGGGTCCAGGGTCCAGAGTCCAGACCAGGTCCAGAGTCTCAGAGTCTAGAGTCTAGAGTCCAGACCAGGTTCTAGAGTTCAGACCAGGTCCAGACTCCAGACTCCAGGGTCCAGACCAGGGTCCAGGTCCAGAGTCCAGAGTCCAGAGTCCAGGTCTAGAGTCCAGGTCCAGAGTCCAGGGTCCAGGGTCCAGAGTCCAGACCAGGTCCAGAGTCCAGACCAGGGTCCAGAGTCCAGGGTCCAGGGTCCAGAGTCCAGACCAGGTCCAGAGTCCAGAGTCCAGAGTCCAGAGTCCAGACCAGGTCCAGAGTCCAGACCAGGTCCAGACTCCAGACCAGGTCTAGGGTCCAGGGTCCAGAGTCCAGGGTCCAGAGTCCAGAGTCCAGGGTCCAGGGTCCAGAGTCCAGGGTCCAGAGTCCAGGGTCCAGAGTCCAGACCAGGTCCAGAGTCCAGACCAGGTCCAGAGTCCAGACCAGGTCCAGAGTCCAGAGTCCAGAGTCCAGACCAGGTCCAGAGTCCAGACCAGGTCCAGAGTCCAGAGTCCAGAGTCCAGACCAGGTCCAGAGTCCAGAGTCCAGACCAGGTCCAGATTCTTCTGCGACTGGTTAAAAAGTTTGAATTTGAAAGAACAGTTACATGAACCTTTAAGTTGAAGGTTAAATGTAAAAACAAAGAATAAAGGTGAAACCTGAAATAAATAAATGTCAGAGTTAAATAAATGAAGTCTGAACGTCAACTTTTGGAACTGAATCCATCGTGTCCACAGTTGGTGGTGTTTTTCCGTTCCCCCAGGACCGCCCCCACAGACCTGGGCGGGGCTTACAGGGTTCGTGTTCTTAAGGGGCGTTCAAACCGCCGCGACCAACGCGACCAGTTTACATGTTAAGTCTATGGTGTCGCGCGAAAAAAGCCTCCTGCGATTTTGCGGCGCGACAGGGGCGACCGGCGCGGCGCGAATCCTGCGATTCTGTCGTGCGGCGCGACGCGACAAGAGCGACTTTGCGGCGGCCGCAAATTCGCTTCATTCGCGCGACTTGGCGACCGTCGCAGAAGATAAACAAAGCTGAACTTTCTGCGGCCAACGCAGCGACCGCCGCGGATGGCAACCAATCAGAGACCACGCTTGAGAGACGTTACTACGTATATCATTATCCGGAAAGAAGGACGTAAACAAACCAAACGCATGATTGACCGAACAGACCCGAGCCCGCGCACGAGTAGAACCATAAACTGAGTTCCGTGCAGAGTTTTATTGGCAGAATAAGCGACAGGGCTGTGTGTTCAGTGTTCTACCTGCACCAACGGGACGTGTCCTGTTCCAGAAGTGCCTGTCCCTCCTCTGACGCTGGCCCAATGATCCCTCTCCCTCGCTCTTTTCTTCAGCTTTTTGGGAGGGCATCCGTGGCTCTCTCTCTCCCTCTCTCTCCTCTGCTCCTGTAGCAGCCGTGCACTTTTATTATGGTTCCGTCACATATTTTGATCACTTTATCGGAGGATGAGGAGGAAAACAACACAGTGCTAGCTACACACCGCGCTCCGTGGAGCGCATGTTACAAACGTGACACCACACGTGCTCGTCTCTGCCCTCAGACCGAGCCCACCCGGCCCAGGTCCGCGCCCAGCCCGACAAAAGAGCGGAAAATGTGGTCCCGAACGCCCGCTCCCAGGAATCTAAACTGTAGCAGCAGGTTAGCTGTGCTGGTCACGCCGGTCGCGCCGCGTGTCCGCTGGTGACTTTTTTTTCGGCGACCAAGTCGCGCGACTAAAGCTACTGTGCTTAAATGTACAGGCGACAAACTAGGGGCGACAGACGCGATTTTGTCGCTGCGGTGTGAACAGGGCTTTAGAGTTTGTCACTGACCGAAGCCGGCGATGTCCAGGACTCCGATGAAGTTGGACGAGGACTCGAAGGGGAAGCACTGGTTCACTCGAGTCACAACGTGGTCAAACAGTCGACTGTAAACGGCTTTGGCCAAAGCGTCTCGAGCGTTGTTCGCCTGCTCCACCTTCAGCGGAACTCTGCGAGAAACGAGAGAAAGAGCGGTCAGGGAAGAAGAAACGAGAGAAACAGACGAGAAACGAGAGAAACGGACGAGAAACAGACGAGAAACAGACTAGAAACGAGAGAAAGAGCGGTCAGGGAAGAAGAAACGACGAGAAACAGACGAGAAAGAGCGGTGAGGGAAGAAGAAACGACGAGAAACGGACGAGAAACGAGAGAAAGAGCGGTCAGGGAAGAAGAAACGACGAGAAACAGACGAGAAACGAGAGAAAGAGAGGTCAGGGAAGAAGAAACGACGAGAAACGGAGAGGTCAGGGAAGAAGAAACGAGAGAAACAGACGAGAAACAGAAGAAACAGACGAGAAACGAGAGAAAGAGCGGTCAGGGAAGAAGAAACGACGAGAAACGGACGAGAAACAGAAGAAACAGACGAGAAACGAGAGAAAGAGAGGTCAGGGAAGAAGAAACGAGAGAAAGAGCGGTCAGGGAAGAAGAAACGAGAGAAAGAGCGGTCAGGGAAGAAGAAACGACGAGAAACAGACGAGGAACAAGAGAAAGAGCGGTCAGGGAAGAAGAAACAAGAGAAAGAGCGGTCAGGGAAGAAGAAACGAGAGAAAGAGCGGTCAGGGAAGAAGAAACGAGAGAAAGAGCGGTCAGGGAAGAAGAAACGAGAGAAAGAGCGGTCAGGGAAGAAGAAACGACGAGAAACAGACGAGGAACAAGAGAAAGAGCGGTCAGGGAAGAAGAAACGAGAGAAACGGATGAGAAACAGAAGAAACAGACGAGAAACAGACGAGAAACAGACGAGAAACTAGATAAAGAGCGGTCAGGGAAGAATAAAACAGAAAATGCGTGTGTCCCGTGTCATTTGTGTGAGACACGTTATTTAAACATGAGCTCGAGTGGAGTCTGTGCAGGAGAATCAATCAGTTGTGACAATAGACCGAACATATCAGGAGTCTATGGGAGTGTGACGTCACCACAGCCAAATGAAGCCCATCGCGGCTAAAGTGGAGCTAGCAGTTATAGCGGCTAAAGTGGAGCTAGCAGTTATAGCGGCTAAAGCGGAGCTAGCAGTTATAGCGGCTAAAGCGGAGCTAGCAGTTATAGAGGCTAAAGTGGAGCTAGCAGTTATAGCGGCTAAAGTGGAGCTAGCAGTTATAGCGGCTAAAGTGGAGCTAGCAGTTATAGCGGCTAAAGTGGAGCTAGCAGTTATAGCGGCTAAAGTGGAGCTAGCAGTTATAGCGGCTAAAGTGGAGCTAGCAGTTATAGCGGCTAAAGTGGAGCTAGCAGTTATAGCGGCTAAAGTGGAGCTAACAGTTACAGCGGCTAAAGTGGAGCTAGCAGTTACAGCGGCTAAAGTGGAGCTAGCAGTTACAGCGGCTAAAGTGGAGCTAGCAGTTATAGCGGCTAAAGTGGAGCTAGCGGTTATAGCGGCTAAAGCGGAGCTAGCGGTTATAGCGGCTAAAGTGGAGCTAGCAGTTATAGCGGCTAAAGTGGAGCTAGCAGTTATAGCGGCTAAAGTGGAGCTAGCAGTTATAGCGGCTAAAGTGGAGCTAGCAGTTATAGCGGCTAAAGTGGAGCTAACAGTTATAGCGGCTAAAGTGGAGCCAGACTCCATATTTAAACTGAAGTGCGCGACGTGGGCCACACGGACCAATCAGGAGGAGGCTGTTAACAGTCTCCGCCCCTCGGTGGGAGGAGACGGCGGCAACGTGCAGCGCTAGCTGTCAATCAAACCTGTTGCTAACACGAGTGAAACCGGCCCCTGGAAAAGGAAGCACCTGATTGGTCGGTTCTTATTGTGGCGCGTCAGACGTTTTAGATCCAGAGGTGAGTTTGACAGAAACAGTCACAGAGTGAAGGCTCCAGTGTCACAGGAAGAGGGCGGAGCCAGGAGCCTCCAGAGCTGCTTCCTGTTTGGATCGCGGCGGCTAGCATGCTAACACTGATATGTACGGTCTGTGGTCGTGACGGATCGATCCAAAACCGAGACGAGACGGAGAGAAAGTGTTTAATTAATGATAATAAGAGCGTCCTTCACTTTGACCCTGGACTTTAAACTCGACAAACACAACCAACGATGTCGATGGGAAACTTCTGCTGTAAAAGGTCAAAATGTCACGTATTTGGGACGTTTCAATCTGAAAAAAGGACCGGACCAGGTTTAAATGTCTGGGCTTTTGGTTTTCTTAATTAGTTTTTGAGTAAAAGTCAAATTACGCCCCATTTTCTCCTTCAAAGTGAAATAAATGAGTCAGAATCAGACTCTGAGTCCAGGTCGTACAGTTGTAGCTGCTTTATGTTTTTATGTCTCTGGGAGTTTGTCGCTTATAGTTACGTTTTTTTTTATATTAGTCACACTTTGTCACTTTATTGTGTAATTGTCACTTTTTTTTGCGTTTTTGTCACTTTTAGTAATGTTTTTATCGTTTCTAGTCACATTTTTTGTCGCGTTTTTGTCGCCTTTTATTGTGTTTTTGTCACTTTTAGTCCCGTCCTCGTGTCGTGTCAGACTCTGAGGTCGTACAGTTGGAGCTTTAGACTCGTCTTTAGAGAGAACTGGACCTGAGTCACAAAGTCAGAGGAATCAATGGATGAAGTGGATTCAATGGAAGAATCAAACATCAGGAGCAGATTGGACACGTTTGTTGTTTCCAAATGAAAGTCGATGTGACAGAGAAAACTGAACAATAATGAGGCTAACCTCGTTACATCAGCATCAGCTCGTTAGAGACTCACAGTCGCGGTCTCCTCCCACCGAGGGGCGGAGACTGTTAACAGCCTCCTCCTGATTGGTCCGTGTGGCCATGATACGCACTCGGATTTAAACATGGCTCCACTTTAGCCGCTATAACTGCTAGCTCCACTTTAGCCGTTATAACTGCTAGCTCCACTTTAGCCGCTATCACTGCTAGCTCCACTTTAGCCGCTATAACTGCTAGCTCCACTTTAGCCGCTATCACTGCTAGCTCCACTTTAGCCGCTATCACTGCTAGCTCCACTTTAGCTGCTATAACTGCTAGCTCCACTTTAGCCGCTATCACTGCTAGCTCCACTTTAGCCGCTATCACTGCTAGCTCCACTTTAGCCGCTATCACTGCTAGCTCCACTTTAGCCGCTATCACTGCTAGCTCCACTTTAGCTGCTATAACTGCTAGCTCCACTTTAGCCGCTATCACTGCTAGCTCCACTTTAGCCGCTATCACTGCTAGCTCCACTTTAGCCGCTATCACTGCTAGCTCCACTTTAGCCGCTATCACTGCTAGCTCCACTTTAGCCGCTATAACTGCTAGCTCCACTTTAGCCGCTATCACTGCTAGCTCCACTTTAGCCGCTATAACTGCTAGCTCCACTTTAGCCGCTATAACTGCTAGCTCCACTTTAGCCGCTATAACCGCTAGCTCCACTTTAGCCGCTATAACTGCTAGCTCCACTTTAGCCGCTATAACTGCTAGCTCCACTTTAGCCGCTATAACCGCTAGCTCCACTTTAGCCGCTGTAACTGCTAGCTCCACTTTAGCCGCTGTAACCGCTAGCTCCACTTTAGCCGCTGTAACTGCTAGCTCCACTTTAGCCGCTATAACTGCTAGCTCCACTTTAGCCGCTATCACTGCTAGCTCCACTTTAGCCGCTATAACTGCTAGCTCCACTTTAGCCGCTATAACTGCTAGCCGGTCCATCTCTAACGTCTGGGTTAAAGTCGCTCGAGCTTGTTCTGCGTTCTGATTGGATAAGGAAACATGTCCCGTAACAATAATCACGAGCTTTAATCGTCAGGACGCTCTGTGTCCGGGACAAAAGGCCTGAGGACCTCGGACGATAAAGTGACGAGTCGGGGCTGATCTTATGAGGCTCTCGCTCTTCGTCAAATCAAACATTGTGGTTGGACTGAGTCCGTCGGAGCTCCTCCCCTTTAATGTGACCCGCCTGTTTTACTGAACAGACCCTCCCCTTTAATGTGACCCGCCTGTTTTACTGAACAGACCCTCCCCTTTAATGTGACCCGCCTGTTTTACTGAACAGACCCTCCCCTTTAATGTGACCCGCCTGTTTTACTGAACAGACCCTCCCCTTTAACGTGACCCGCCTGTTTTACTGAACAGACCCTCCCCTTTAATGTGACCCGCCTGTTTTACTGAACAGACCCTCCCCTTTAATGTGACCCGCCTGTTTTACTGAACAGACCCTCCCCTTTAATGTGACCCGCCTGTTTTACTGAACAGACCCTCCCCTTTAATGTGACCCGCCTGTTTTACTGAACAGACCCTCCCCTTTAATGTGACCCGCCTGTTTTACTGAACAGACCCTCCCCTTTAATGTGACCCGCCTGTTTTACTGAACAGACCCTCCCCTTTAACATGTGACCCGCCTGTTTTACTGAACAGACCCTCCCCTTTAACATGTGACCCGCCTGTTTTACTGAACAGACCCTCCCCTTTAACATGTGACCCGCCTGTTTTACTGAACAGACCCTCCCCTTTAACATGTGACCCGCCTGTTTTACTGAACAGACCCTCCCCTTTAATGTGACCCGCCTGTTTTACTGAACAGACCCTCCCCTTTAACATGTGACCCGCCTGTTTTACTGAACAGACCCTCCCCTTTAATGTGACCCGCCTGTTTTACTGAACAGACCCTCCCCTTTAACATGTGACCCGCCTGTTTTACTGAACAGACCCTCCCCTTTAACATGTGACCCGCCTGTTTTACTGAACAGACCCTCCCCTTTAACATGTGACCCGCCTGTTTTACTGAACAGACCCTCCCCTTTAACGTGACCCGCCTGTTTTACTGAACAGACCCTCCCCTTTAACATGTGACCTGTGGACTCTGTTCTGGACGTCAAAGGAGCTTCTTCTGCAGAAGTTTGTGTTAAACTCATGTTTGTGCCACGTTTCCTCGCAACACAGACCTGGACCAGTCCTGGTTTAGTCCTGGTTTAGTCCTGGTTTAGTCCTGGTTTAGTCCTGGTTTAGTCCTGGTTTAGTCCTGGTTTAGTCCTGGTTTAGTCCTGGTTTAGTCCTGGTTTAGTCCTGGTCTAGTCCTGCTCTAGTCCAGGTCTGGTGCAGGTCTGGTCCTGGTTTAGTCCTGGTCTATTCCTGCTCTAGTCCAGGTCTGGTGCAGGTCTGGTCCTGGTCTGGTGCTGGTCTGGTCCTGGTCTAGTCCTGGTCCAGTCCTGGTCTAGTCCTGGTCTAGTCCTGGTCCAGTCCTGGTCTAGTCCTGGTCTAGTCCTGGTCTAGTCCTGGTCTAGTCCTGGTCTAGTCCTGGTCCATCTGTTTTCAGAGTTTGTTTGTCATAAACAGTTTGTGTTTTCAGTGACAGATGGACTTTAAATCACTCCCACAGAACTAGACCAGGACTAGACCAGGACTGGACCAGGACTAGACCAGGACTGGACCAGGACTAAACCAGGACTAGGACCAGGACTAGACCAGGACTAGACCAGGACTAAACCAGGACTAGACCAGGACTAGACCAGGACTGGACCAGGACTAAACCAGGACTAGACCAGGACTGGACCAGGACTAAACCAGGACTAGGACCAGGACTAGGACCAGGACCAGGACCAGGACCAGGACCAGGACCAGGACCAGGACCAGGACCAGGACCAGGACCAGGACCAGGACCAGGACCAGGACCAGGACCAGGACCAGGACCAGGACTGAGGTCTTTGGGAGGACAGATGACAGACCTAGAGCCAGGTGCATGATGGGAAACGTAGTGCGGAGCAGATTGTGTTTAAAGCAGCAGCTGCAGGAGTCAAAGAGGCACAAACACTTTATGAGGAATCTGAGTGAGAGCGAGAGACCCCGCGAGTCAGAGCTGAACCAGGACCAGGACTGGACCAGGACTAGGACTAGACCAGGACTGGACCAGGACTGGACCAGGAATAGACCCGGAGAGTCAGAGCTGAACCAGGATTAGACCAGGACCAGGACTAGACCAGGACTGGACCAGGATTAGACCAGGAGAGTCAGAGCTGAACCAAGACCAGGACTGGACCAGGACTAGACCAGGACCAGGACTAGACCAGGAGAGTCAGAGCTGAACCAAGACCAGGACTAGACCAGGACTAGACCAGGACCAGGACCGGACCAGACCAGGACCGGACCAGGACTAGGGTTAGACCAGGACTAGACCCGGAGAGTCAGAGCTGAACCAAGACCAGGACTGGATCAGGACTAGACCAGGACTGGACCAGGACTGAACCAGGACTAGACCAGGACTAGACCAGGACTAGACCAGGACTAGACCAGGACTAAACCAGGACTAGACCAGGACTGGACCAGGACTAAACCAGGACTAGACCAGGACTGGACCAGGACTAGACCAGGACTAAACCAGGACTAGACCAGGACTAGACCAGGACTGGACCAGGACTGAACCAGGACTGAACCAGGACTGGACCAGGACTAGACCAGGACTAGACCAGGACTAAACCAGGACTAGACCAGGACTAGACCAGGACTAGACCAGGACTAAACCAGGACTAGACCAGGACTAGACCAGGACTGGACCAGGACTGAACCAGGACTGAACCAGGACTGAACCAGGACTGGACCAGGACTAGACCAGGACTAAACCAGGACTAAACCAGGACTAGACCAGGACTGGACCAGGACTAGACCAGGACTAAACCAGGACTGGACCAGGACTAGACCAGGACTTCACATTGTTTCCTGATAGGTCCAGATAAGTCTAGGCCAGGACTTTGGACCTGGACCTGGACCTGGACCTGGACCAGGTCCTGGACCTGGACCAGGTCCTGGACCTGGACTTGGACCTGGAGCTCCTGTGGGACGTCCTGATGCAGAGATATAGATCTCACACAGACTCAGGGCTGATTGTAAAATCGTTTGGATCGACTTTGGGTTCAGAGCTTTAACTCATGAAGTCCAACACCACAGGGTCTGGACCGGGACCAGGACCGGGACCAGACCAGGTCTAAACCAGGACTAAACCAGAGTTCCGAGTGTGACGTCATCGTTTACGACCAGGAAGTCAAACTGAAAGCGTTAAAAGCGGTTAAAGTGGGACACAGTTTGTATAAATAGATTCATCTGCACGACATCTGAGTCCAACGAGTCCAAGGACCGGTCCATGTTCAGGTCCATGTTCAGGTCCATGTTCAGGTCCATGTTCAGGTCCATGTTCCGGCCCATGTTCTGGTCCATGTTCTGGTCCATGTTCAGGTCCATGTTCTGGGCCATGGTCCATGTTCTGGGCCATGTTCTGGTCCATGTTCAGGTCCATGTTCAGGTCCATGTTCCGGTCCATGTTCCGGTCCATGTTCTGGTCCATGGTCCATGTTCTGGGCCATGTTCTGGTCCATGTTCCGGCCCATGTTCCGGCCCATGTTCTGGGCCATGTTCCGGCCCATGTTCAGGCCCATGTTCCGGTCCATGTTCCGGTCCATGTTCTGGTCCATGGTCCATGTTCTGGGCCATGTTCTGGTCCATGTTCCGGTCCATGTTCTGGTCCATGGTCCATGTTCTGGGCCATGTTCTGGTCCATGTTCCGGCCCATGTTCCGGCCCATGTTCTGGGCCATGTTCCGGCCCATGTTCAGGCCCATGTTCAGGTCCATGTTCAGGTCCATGTTCAGGTCCATGTTCTGGGCCATGTTCTGGTCCATGTTCCGGCCCATGTTCTGGGCCATGTTCCGGCCCATGTTCAGGCCCATGTTCCGGTCCATGTTCCAGTCCATGTTCCGGCCCATGTTCCGGCCCATGTTCAGGTCCATGTTCCGGCCCATGTTCCGGCCCATGTTCTGGTCCATGGTCCATGTTCAGGCCCATGTTCAGGTCCATGTTCCGGCCCATGTTCCGGTCCATGTTCCGGCCCATGTTCAGGTCCATGTTCCGGCCCATGTTCCGGCCCATGTTCCGGCTCATGTTCCGGCCCATGGTCCATGTTCTGGGCCATGTTCCGGTCCATGTTCCGGCCCATGTTCCGGTCCATGTTCTGGTCCATGGGCCATGTTCTGGGCCATGTTCTGGGCCATGTTCCGGTCCATGTTCCGGCCCATGTTCTGGTCCATGGTCCATGTTCTGGGCCATGTTCTGGGCCATGTTCCGGTCCATGTTCCGGCCCATGTTCCGGCCCATGTTCTGGTCCATGGTCCATGTTCAGGCCCATGTTCAGGTCCATGTTCCGGCCCATGTTCCGGTCCATGTTCCGGCCCATGTTCAGGTCCATGTTCCGGCCCATGTTCCGGCCCATGTTCCGGCTCATGTTCCGGCCCATGGTCCATGTTCTGGGCCATGTTCCGGTCCATGTTCCGGCCCATGTTCCGGTCCATGTTCTGGTCCATGGGCCATGTTCTGGGCCATGTTCTGGGCCATGTTCCGGTCCATGTTCCGGCCCATGTTCCGGTCCATGTTCTGGTCCATGGTCCATGTTCTGGGCCATGTTCTGGGCCATGTTCCGGTCCATGTTCCGGCCCATGTTCCGGTCCATGTTCTGGGCCATGGGCCATGTTCTGGGCCATGTTCTGGGCCATGTTCTGGGCCATGTTCTGGTCCATGGGCCATGTTCTGGGCCATGTTCTGGGCCATGTTCTGGGCCATGGGCCATGTTCTGGGCCATGTTCTGGGCCATGTTCCGGGCCATGTTCAGGTCCATGGTCAGGTCCATGGTCAGGTCCATGGTCAGGTCCATGGTCAGGTCCATGGTCAGGTCCATGGTCAGGTCCATGGTCAGGTCCATGGTCAGGTCCATGTTCTGGTCCTGTGATTAGCACAAAGCGCTAACAGTGGCCCAAACTCCACTGGGAAAAGCTATTAGCCATTAGCCGCACAGAGAAATGCCATTATACATTAGCCGCGCGCTAACACATGATAAACGAGCGCCTCATTAGCACGTTAGCACGTTAGCACGTCCTCGGAGGATTCAACACCGAGCTCGTGAATAAAGGACTAAACCAGGACTAAACCAGGACTAAACCAGGACTAAACCAGGACTAAACCAGGTCTAAACCAGGACTAAACCAGGTCTAAACCAGGACTAAACCAGGACTAAACCAGGTCTAAACCAGGACTAAACCAGGACTAAACCAGGACTAAACCAGGACTAAACCAGGACTAAACCAGGACTAAACCAGGTCTAAACCAGGTCTAAACCAGGACTAAACCAGGGCTAAACAGCTGGAGCAGTGATGAGGGTCATTCGGGGTCAAAGAGGGCGGAGTGTGTGATTAAAGCATTAATTGGTGTCGAGGGACGAGTCACAAAGAAGAAGAAACAACACCAGAGACATCACTCTCTCTCTCTCTCCCCTCCTCTCTCCCCTCCTCTCCCCCTCTCTCCTCTCTCTCCTCTCTCTCCTCTCTCTCCCCTCCCTCTCTCCCTCCTCTCTTCTCCCCCTGGTTTAGACCTGGTTTAGACCTGGTTTAGTCCTGGTTTAGACCTGGTTTAGACCTGGTTTAGTCCTGGTTTAGTCCTGGTTTAGTCCTGGTTTAGACCTGGTTTAGACCTGGTTTAGTCCTGGTTTAGTCCTGGTTTAGTCCTGGTTTAGACCTGGTTTAGACCTGGTTTAGTCCTGGTTTAGACCTGGTTTAGTCCTGGTTTAGACCTGGTTTAGACCTGGTTTAGACCTGGTTTAGTCCTGGTTTAGTCCTGGTTTAGTCCTGGTTTAGACCTGGTTTAGACCTGGTTTAGTCCTGGTTTAGACCTGGTTTAGACCTGGTTTAGACCTGGTTTAGTCCTGGTTTAGACCTGGTTTAGACCTGGTTTAGACCTGGTTTAGTCCTGGTTTAGACCTGGTTTAGACCTGGTTTAGACCTGGTTTAGTCCTGGTTTAGACCTGGTTTAGACCTGGTTTAGACCTGGTTTAGACCTGGTTTAGTCCTGGTTTAGTCCTGGTTTAGTCCTGGTTTAGTCCTGGTTTAGACCTGGTTTAGTCCTGGGTTTAGTCCTGGTTTAGTCCTGGTTTAGTCCTGGTTTAGTCCTGGTTTAGTCCTGGTTTAGTCCTGGTTTAGTCCTGGTTTAGTCCTGGTTTAGACCTGGTTTAGACCTGGTTTAGTCCTGGTTTAGTCCTGGTTTAGTCCTGGTTTAGTCCTGGTTTAGTCCTGGTTTAGTCCTGGTTTAGACCTGGTTTAGTCCTGGTTTAGTCCTGGTTTAGTCCTGGTTTAGTCCTGGTTTAGTCCTGGTTTAGTCCTGGTTTAGTCCTGGTTTAGTCCTGGTTTAGTCCTGGTTTAGACCTGGTTTAGTCCTGGTTTAGTCCTGGTTTAGTCCTCAGACTCAGCTGAAGGACACACAGGTTTATCAGGTGCAGCAGTGCCCTCTTCAGGCCTCAGGGGGAACAGCAGGAGAAGCTTCTGTTTAATTCATTTCTTTTAATGAGTTTTAACTCATTTATTTATTTATTATTAACTTTATTCACTTTAAATCATGAGTAAATGTACAACAGTAAATCTGTGCAGGGTTTGTCTTTTAAGAATCGTTATTTTACCTGAGCGTCGATACCTCGTCAGTACGATACGATACGATACGATACGATACGATACGATACGATACGATACGATACGATATGATACGATATGATACGATATGATACGATATGATACGGTTCGATACCTCGTCAGTATCGATCTGGTATTTGCCGTCGACATTTATAATCACAAAAGTCAAAGGATAAAAACATAAACCCAAAAGTGACCAAACAGACAAAAAATCAATAAAAGTAATACAATTAGTGTCAGTGTGTGACGTGTGTTGTTGTATGTTCTGTGTTGTTGTTGTGTGTTGTTGTGTG
Source organism: Rhinogobius similis (assembly GCA_019453435.1). Lineage (NCBI taxonomy): Eukaryota > Metazoa > Chordata > Actinopteri > Gobiiformes > Gobiidae > Rhinogobius > Rhinogobius similis. The sequence continues at coordinate 6,794,409 of CM033620.1, read as the reverse complement.
TTGTTGTATGTTCTGTGTTGTTGTGTGTTGTTGTGTTGTTGTATGTTCTGTGTTGTTGTGTGTTGTTGTGTGTTGTTGTATGTTCTGTGTTGTTGTGTTATTGCGTGTTGTTGTATGTTCTGTGTTGTGTTGTTGTTGTGTTGTTCTATGTTCTGTGTTGTTGTGTGTTGTTGTGTGTTGTTGTATGTTCTGTGTTGTTGAGTGTTGTTGCGTGTTGTTGTATGTTCTGTGTTGTGGTATGTTCTGTGTTGTTGTATGTTGTTGTTGTGTTGTTGTATGTTATTGCATGTTGTTGTATGTTCTGTGTTATTGCGTGTTGTTGTATGTTCTGTGTTGTTGTATGTTCTGTGATGTTGTATGTTCTGTGTTGTTGTATGTTCTGTGTTGTTGTATGTTGTTGTTGTGTTGTTGTATGTTATTGCATGTTGTTGTATGTTCTGTGTTGTTGTGTGTTGTTGCGTGTTGTGTGTCTTTTCCGTCCTGGTGACCCCGTCCTGGGCCAAAGGTCATTCCACATCTGGATCAGATCATGTCCTTCTTATCCACCTTACTCGGCCCCGCCCACTTTTGCCTCTTTGTTCCACAGATCACACTTTTGTTGTAAACGCACTTCTGTTTGACAGAACTCTGTTAAAGCTAATGATGAACGAGGGAAAAGTCTGAGGCTAAAATGTTACATAAAGTAGATTGATTTGTGTAAAATGTTTAATGAACACGAGCAACAACAAGTCACAACACAACGATTTACTGAAAACGTCTTTTTAGTCGAGTAGAACTTATTTTCTGTTGAGCTCGTCTGCTCCGTGTGAACTACAACGGAAACAAGACGGCAGTGTGAGGCAACTTCAGGGATAAAGTGAATAAACGGCCGTCACATTAGGACCTCTGGGACTGACGTGTGTTTGTCTTTGGTTGTTACAAACATGTTCTGTGCTTTGGACTCTGTATGAGCCGACTGTCTACCTAATTATCACAGAGGTATGTCCTGGTACAGAGGTATGTCCTGTAGGTATGTCCCGGTACAGAGGTATGTCCTGGTACAGAGGTATGTCCCGGTACAGGGGTATGTCCTGGTACAGAGGTATGTCCTGGTACAGAGGTATGTCCCGGTACAGAGGTATGTCCCGGTACAGAGGTATGTCCTGGTACAGAGGTATGTCCCGGTACAGAGGTATGTCCTGTAGGTATGTCCCGGTACAGAGGTATGTCCTGGTACAGAGGTATGTCCTGTAGGTATGTCCAGGTACAGGGGTGTGTCCTGGTACAGAGGTATGTCCTGGTACAGAGGTATGTCCTGGTACAGAGGTATGTCCTGTAGGTATGTCCCGGTACAGAGGTATGTCCCGGTACAGAGGTATGTCCTGTAGGTATGTCCAGGTACAGGGGTGTGTCCTGTAGGTATGTCCTGGTACAGAGGTATGTCCTGGTACAGAGGTATGTCCTGGTACAGAGGTATGTCCTGGTACAGAGGTATGTCCTGGTACAGAGGTATGTCCTGGTACAGAGGTATGTCCCGGTACAGAGGTATGTCCTGTAGGTATGTCCCGGTACAGAGGTATGTCCTGGTACAGAGGTATGTCCTGGTACAGAGGTATGTCCTGGTACAGAGGTATGTCCCGGTACAGAGGTATGTCCTGGTACAGAGGTATGTCCTGTAGGTATGTCCCGGTACAGAGGTATGTCCCGGTACAGAGGTATGTCCTGTAGGTATGTCCAGGTACAGGGGTGTGTCCTGGTACAGAGGTATGTCCTGGTACAGAGGTATGTCCTGGTACAGAGGTATGTCCTGTAGGTATGTCCCGGTACAGAGGTATGTCCTGTAGGTATGTCCAGGTACAGGGGTGTGTCCTGTAGGTATGTCCTGGTACAGAGGTATGTCCTGGTACAGAGGTATGTCCTGGTACAGAGGTATGTCCTGGTACAGAGGTATGTCCTGGTACAGAGGTATGTCCTGGTACAGAGGTATGTCCTGGTACAGAGGTATGTCCTGTAGGTATGTCCCGGTACAGAGGTATGTCCCGGTACAGAGGTATGTCCTGGTACAGAGGTATGTCCTGGTACAGAGGTATGTCCTGGTGCAGAGGTATGTCCCGGTACAGAGGTATGTGTCCTGTAGGTATGTCCCGGTACAGAGGTATGTCCCGGTACAGAGGTATGTCCTGTAGGTATGTCCAGGTACAGGGGTGTGTCCTGGTACAGAGGTATGTCCTGGTACAGAGGTATGTCCTGTAGGTATGTCCCGGTACAGAGGTATGTCCCGGTACAGAGGTATGTCCTGTAGGTATGTCCAGGTACAGGGGTATGTCCTGTAGGTATGTCCTGGTACAGAGGTATGTCCTGTAGGTATGTCCCGGTACAGAGGCATGTCCTGGTACAGAGGTATGTCCCGGTACAGGGGTATGTCCTGTAGGTATGTCCCGGTACAGAGGCATGTCCTGGTACAGAGGTATGTCCTGGTACAGGGGTATGTCCTGGTACAGAGGTATGTCCTGGTACAGAGGTATGTCCTGGTACAGAGGTATGTCCCGGTACAGGGGTATGTCCTGGTACAGAGGTATGTCCTGGTACAGAGGTATGTCCTGGTACAGAGGTATGTCCTGGTACAGGGGTATTTCCTGGTACAGAGGTATGTCCTGGTACAGAGGTATGTCCTGTAGGTATGTCCCGGTACAGAGGCATGTCCTGGTACAGAGGTATGTCCTGGTACAGGGGTATGTCCTGGTACAGAGGTATGTCCTGTAGGTATGTCCTGGTACAGAGGTATGTCCTGGTACAGAGGTATGTCCTGGTACAGAGGTATGTCCTGGTACAGAGGTATGTCCTGGTACAGAGGTATGTCCTCGTGCAGAGGTATGTCCCGGTACAGGGGTATGTCCTGTAGGTATGTCCCGGTACAGAGGTATGTCCTGTAGGTATGTCCTGGTACAGAGGTATGTCCTGGTACAGAGGTATGTCCTGGTACAGAGGTATGTCCTGGTATGTCCTGTAGGTATGTCCTGGTACAGAGGTATGTCCTGGTACAGAGGTATGTCCCGGTACAGGGGTATGTCCTGTAGGTATGTCCTGGTACAGAGGTATGTCCCGGTACAGAGGTATGTCCTGGTACAGAGGTATGTCCTGGTACAGAGGTATGTCCTGGTACAGAGGTATGTCCTGGTACAGAGGTATGTCCTGGTACAGAGGTATGTCCTGGTACAGAGGTATGTCCCGGTACAGAGGTATGTCCTGGTACAGAGGTATGTCCTGGTACAGAGGTATGTCCTGGTACAGAGGTATGTCCTGGTACAGAGGTATGTCCTGGTACAGAGGTATGTCCTGGTACAGAGGTATGTCCCGGTACAGAGGTATGTCCTGTAGGTATGTCCCGGTACAGAGGTATGTCCCGGTACAGAGGTATGTCCCGGTACAGAGGGATGTCCCGGTACAGAGGGATGTCCTGGTACAGAGGTATGTCCTGGTACAGAGGGATGTCCTGGTACAGAGGTATGTCCTGGTACAGAGGTATGTCCTGGTACAGAGGTATGTCCCGGTACAGAGGTATGTCCCGGTACAGAGGGATGTCCCGGTACAGAGGGATGTCCCGGTACAGAGGGATGTCCTGGTACAGAGGGATGTCCTGGTACAGAGGGATGTCCTGGTACAGAGGTATGTCCTGGTACAGAGGGATGTCCTGGTACAGAGGTATGTCCTGGTACAGAGGGATGTCCTGGTACAGAGGTATGTCCTGGTACAGAGGGATGTCCTGGTACAGAGGTATGTCCTGGTACAGAGGGATGTCCTGGTACAGAGGTATGGACAGACAAAGCGTCCTGGATCCAGAGACTATTTTCACATCGACCTGGTCTGGAGTTCTTTATTTTGGATCACTTAAGAACATTGGGTGTTGTTGTGTGTGTTGTTGTGTATCGTGTGCGTGTTGTTGTGTGTATTGTTGTGTGTTGTTGTGCAGAGTTGTAGTGCGGTGTGTCCGTGGCACTCACTTGATGACGGTGCCTTTGGCGCCCCCTGCTGTCGTGAGCATGACTCTGGACGTCAGGCTGACCTTCAGATCGTCCTGCTCCAAACCCAGCAGCTCCGCACAGAACTCCACCGACTCACTGCACTGGTTCCTGATCGCACAACCGCCTGACACGGACACACAACACACACGACATACAACGCAACATACAACACACACAACATACAACACACACAACATACAACGCACACAACACAGAGTAAACAAGTGTTAGACGAGCGCTGCACAAAGTGAGGGGTAAAACTGTCCTCAGTTTGAGTCACCTGACAAATCTGAGTCAGTCATGCTAGTGCTTATGCTAGCTGTTATGCTAGTCCTTGTGACCATACTATTCGTCCCGGAAATATGATTCGTCCGGAAGTGTAATTACAGCATGCGCAGTACGAAATAAAGTATAAACATTTGTTTACGGTGGTGTTCTTTTTATATTATGTAAAGTTCCAATCTTTGTATTTATTCTATACAAGGAAATACCGTTTTTATATTTATTTATCACTTTTGAAGTGTTAAACCGCAGGCGTTCGCTACGCAGTTGTGAAGTGACGTATTCAAGGAAATGGAAAGATATACGAATATAAAAAATGATTTTGATTGTTCAGATTTGTTTAGATACCTTAAGGAAATGTATTAAGATAAGGACCAGGTTTTTCTGCTCTATTTATATGGAATAAGATTTATATAACGACCTGTAATGAAGAGCTTGATACATGGTGCCAGTCCTTATGCTAGTCCTTATGCTAGCCGTTAGGTTATAGGACACATAGCCTTCTGTGCAGCAGTGTGCCTTTAAAGATGCTCCAGTGCCTTAAGTTTGGCATCTCATGTTTTAGAGCAAAAAAGTGAATTAAAATAAATAAATGAACGTCTATCTGTGCTGTTTCATCTAACAGCTGCAGAGTTACACAATGCTAATGCTAACGCTAATAAGCCGTTAGCGCTTGTGTGACTGATCAGGGACAGAAATGCTCAGATTTTTGACTGATTCTCAGAGCCACGTCACACGTCGGAAAAAAGTGTTTTTGACGTTCGAAGGAAGAGGATTTTCTAACCGGGATTCATCAAACTGTGAACGATCTGAATGTAGCTCCAGACGTGTTTGACGACGGCACATTGTTAAAACAGGATGTGTCCTTTAACTATAGTTTCATGATTTAAAACACCAGTAAACATGTTCTTTTGGGTAAAATCTGGAGCCACAAGTGCATTCAACATTTCACTGAAGTCAGACCCGGATGGGCCTCTGGTTTATTCACTTGAAGGTCCCATATCCTGCCTGATGGACTCTTCAGAGGTTCTAACCTTCCTCCAGGGCTCTCTGGGCCTCGTATGTTGTGCCCAAAGTGGTTTTTTGATTGATTCCCTCATGTTTTCACTAGAGAACTGTCTTTTCCGTCCCCCTCGGCTGAGCAGCAGACGGGGGCTCCTCACTAAGATGACGCGGCGCTCAAGCCACGCCTCCAGGAAGCGCGCACCAAACGTTACCAAACGGCACGTCCGTGGTTGAGGCCCTGGAGCACGTCAAACTCCAGGTCAGATCCAGGACGTAGGACTCAGCACGACGCACCGTCAGGACCAGAAAATGTTTATTCAGTGTTTGTGTATCGCTGTTTACCGGAGCACACGGCGCATGCACCATCTCCGCTCTAGGCTTCGACACGGGTTGGGCGGGGGAGGCGCGCGGGTTGGGCGGGGGAGGAAGAAATGGGTGTTTTTTGGAAACTGTTATGTTATGGATATTGCACAACGAGAAAATGTATCAACAAAGCCCTTAGAATAGACTGTGTGAAGGGGAAAAGAGCAGAATATGGGACCTTTAATGTTGTTTTTACCAACGTTTGGCTCAACATGTTTAACGACCGAGGCTTCTGAGCACGTGCAGAACGTGCAGAACGTGCAGAACGTGCAGAGGACTCAAACTGAGGAATCACGTGTCACACATTCAGCAAAAAAATTCAGCAACATCATCCTTTTATAAACAAAAATAAGCAACACTTTGGAGCAAAAGCACCTGAAGCACAAACAGGAGAGTGTTTGATCAAATGAAGCCTGGTTTGTCAAAGACGGAGACATCGTCAGATAAACGTGACACAATCGGATGCACTTCATGCGGCCGTTTGAACACTCCAGGTTTGAGAGGGATCTTCTGGACTCGACTCACAGACGCCGTTGTCTGATGGTCGTCATGGAAACGTTTATCAGGGTTTTCTCATTTTGTAAAAGGTAAAAGTCTGAAGGACAAACTCCCACGCACCGTTTAGAGAGAACGACTCACACGCGCAGGGTTTGAAGAGCTAAAGCGGGCCAAAACCAGGACTAAAACAGGTCCAAAACCAGGACTAAAACCAGGACTAAAACGGGCCAAAACCAGGACTAAAACAGGTCCAAAACCAGGACTAAAACGGGCCAAAACCAGGACTAAAACGGGCCAAAACCAGGACTAAAACCAGGACTAAAACGGGCCAAAACCAGGACTAAAACGGGTCCAAAACCAGGACTAAAACGGGCCAAAACCAGGACTAAAACCAGGACTAAAACGGGCCAAAACCAGGACTAAAACCAGGACTAAAACGGGCCAAAACCAGGACTAAAACGGGTCCAAAACCAGGACTAAAACGGGTCCAAACCAGGATTAAAACCAGGACTAAAACCAGGACTAAAGCGGGTCCAAAACCAGGACTAAAGCGGGTCCAAAACCAGGACTAAAACGGGTCCAAAACCAGGACTAAAGCGGGTCCAAAACCAGGACTAAAACGGGCCAAAACCAGGACTAAAACAGGTCCAAAACCAGGACTAAAACGGGCCAAAACCAGGACTAAAACAGGTCCAAAACCAGGACTAAAACGGGTCCAAAACCAGGACTAAAACGGGTCCAAAACCAGGACTAAAACGGGTCCAAAACCAGGACTAAAGCGGGTCCAAAACCAGGACTAAACAGGTCCAAAGCCAGGACTAAAACAGGTCCAAAACCAGGACTAAAACGGGTCCAAAACCAGGACTAAAACGGGTCCAAAACCAGGACTAAAACAGGACTAAAGCGGGTCCAAAACCAGGACTAAAACGAGCCAAAACCAGGACTAAAACGGGTTCAAAACCAGGACTAAAACAGGGTCCAAAACCAGGACTAAAACAGGGTCCAAAACCAGGACTAAAATGGGTCCAAAACCAGGACGAAAACAGGTCCAAAACCAGGACTAAAATGGGTCCAAAACCAGGACGAAAACAGGGTCCAAAACCAGGACTAAAACGAGCCAAAACCAGGACTAAAGCGGGTCCAAAACCAGGACTAAAACGGGTCCAAAACCAGGACTAAAACGGGTCCAAAACCAGGACTAAAATGGACCAAAACCAGGACTAAAACGGGTCCAAAACCAGGACTAAAACGGGTCCAAAACCAGGACTAAAACGGGTCCAAAACCAGGACTAAAACCAGGACCAATGCGGGTCCAAAACCAGGACTAAAACCAGGACCAAAGCGGGTTTAAAAGGTGTCTAAAACAGCATTAAAAAAAGGTCTAAAACCAGGTCTAAAACAAGTCCAAAACCAGGTCTAAAACCAGGACTAAAATAGGACCAAAACAGGTCTAAACCAAGGCCTAAAGCAGGACTACAGGACAGGTTTAGGGCAGGTTTAGGACAGGTTCAGGACAGGTTTTGGACAGGTTCGGGGACAAGTTTAGGACAAGTTCGGGGACAGGTTTAGGACAGGTTCAGGGACAGCTTTAGGACAGGTTTGGGGACAGATTTAGGGCAGGTTCAGGACGGGTTAAGGACTTGTTCGGGGACAGGTTTGCGGCAGGTTTAGAACAGGTCTAGGACAGGTTCGGGGACCTGTTTAGGATAGGTTCAGTGACAGGTTTAGGACAGCAATAGAACAAGTTCAGGGAGAGCTTTAGGACAGGTTTAGGGCAGGTTTAGGTCAGGTTTAGGTCAGGTTTAGGTCAGGTTTAGGGCAGGTTCAGGGCAGCTTTAGGACAGGTTTAGGACAGGTTTAGGGCAGGTTCAGGACAGGTTCAGGACAGGTTCGGGGACATGTTTAGGACAGGTTCGGGGACACATTTAGGACAGCTTTAGGACAGGTTCAGGGCAGGTTTTGGGACAGGTTCCGGACAGGTTTAGGACATGTTTAGCACAAGTTCAGGACAGCTTTAGGACAGGTTCAGGACGGGTTTAGGACAGGTTTTGGACAGGTTTTGGACAGGTTCTGGGACATGTTTAGGACAGGTTCTGGGACAAGTTTAGGGCAGGTTTGGGGACAGGTTTAGGACAGGTTTGGGACAGGTTCGAGGACACGTTTAGAACAGCTTTAGGACAAGTTCAGGGACAGGTTTAGGACAGGTTCAGGGACAGCTTTAGGACAGGTTCCGGACAGGTTTAGGGCAGGTTTAGGACATGTTTAGGACAGGTTCAGGACAAGTTTTGGACAGGTTCGGGGACATGTTTAGGACAGGTTTGGGTACGTGTTTAGGACAGGTTCGGGGACAGATTTAGGACAGGTTCAGGACGGGTTTAGGACAGGTTCGGGGGCAGGTTTAGGGCAGGTTTAGAACAGGTTCGGGGACATGTTTAGGACAGGTTCAGGGACAGGGAAAGGTTCAGGGACAGGTTTAGGACAGGTTTAGGACAAGTACAGGGACAGGTTCTGGGACAGCTTTAGGACGGGTTCCAGACAGGTTTAGGGCAGGTTTAGGACAGGACCGGGGACATGTTTAGGACAGGTTCAGGGACAGCTTTAGGACAGCTTTGGGACAGGTTTTGGGACATGTTCCGGACAGGTTTAGGGCAGGTTCAGGACAGCTTTAGAACAGCTTTAGGACAGGTTTAGGGCAGGTTTAGGACAGCTTTAGAGCAGGTTTAGGACAGGTTTAGGGCAGGTTCAGGACAGGTTTAGGACAGGTTTAGAGAGAGAGAGAGGGGGGGAGAGAGGGAGGGGGGAGAGAGAGAGAGGGAGAGAGAGAGAGAGAGAGAGAGAGAGAGAGAGGGGAGAGAGAGAGGGGGAGAGAGGGGGGGGAGGGGGAGAGAGAGAGGGGGGGAGAGAGAGAGGGGATGAGAAGGAGAGAGGGGGGAGAGGAGGGGGAGAAGAGAGAGAGAGGGGAGGAGGGGGAGAGAGGGGGGAGGAGAAAGGGGGGGTAGAGAGGAGGGGGAGGAGAGAGAGAGAGAGGGAGGAGAGAGAGAGGGGGGAGGAGGGGGAAGGAGAGAGGGGGGGACTTCCTGCTGAGATAAGTGTTTAAATGGACTCCAACTGAGAACTCTGGTCCAGGGACTAAACCAGGGACTAAACCAGGTCTAAACCAGGGACTAAACCAGGACTAAACCAGGGACTAAACCAGGACTAAACCAGGGACTAAACCAGGGACTAAACCAGGGACTAAACCAGGACTAAACCAGGACTAAACCAGGACTAAACCAGGTCTAAACCAGGACTAAACCAGGACTAAACCAGGTCTAAACCAGGACTGAATCAGGTCTAAACCAGGACTAAACCAGGACTAAACCAGGTCTAAACCAGGACTAAACCAGGACTAAAGCAGGACTAAAGCAGGACTAAAGCAGGACTAAACCAGGACTAAAGCAGGACTAAACCAGGACTAAACCAGGTCTAAATCTGGACTCTCTGACGCTCCCTGAGGACAGATCTGTCAGGATCAGTTTAAATCATAATTGATCCTAAAATGATTCGTCTCAGTTTGACTTTGAGCTCGTGTCTGATCCTGATCGTTGTTTGTGTTTAGTTTGTGTCGAGTCATTGGTGCAAAGTAACACGGACCTAAAGCACAGTCCTGCACTTAGGTCTCTGTCGTACGGACGAAGACCAAGTGATTATAGATTTGCAAACGCACCCACAGGAGGCAGAATCAATGGTTTAAAAAGTGCATAACTATTTTGTCAACCGTGTTACACTTTTAGGTTTTTATTCTTTTGGCACTGGATGCATCGTTTGTTGGTAAAAGATCTAAAACGGAGAATTCTGAGCGGTTTAAAGGTCCATATCCTGCTCTTCTCCCCTTTACAGTCTGTTCTAAGGGCTTTGTGTAATATCCATAACATAACAGTTTGGACTGGCCCCCCTCCTCACTCTGAGATCTGACCCCCCCGAACAGAGAGCAGGCTGCCTCCCCCTCCCAACCCGTGCCTCCCCTGTAGTGGAGATGGTGCATGCGCCGTGTGCTCCGGTAAACAGCGATACACAAACACTGAATAAACATTTTCTGGTCCTGACGGTGCGTCGTGCTGAGTCCTACGTCCTGGATCTGACCTGGAGTTTGACGTGCTCCAGGCATGGATGTATTAAATGAACTGGATAAGCCCCGCCCCCTCTGTCCCAGGTTGATTAGTGGTCGTGTGAGGTACTGCAGCCTTTTTCTAAAATGTCACATTATAATCACAGACAGGACTGAATTATTATCAGTATTTAAATAAAATAGAAGGAAATGTTCTTTTCTACCGTTTCTAAAATCACTTAAATTACCGTTTTTATATGAAGTGACGTCACACAAACATGTGTGAGTCACATGAACGAGCGTCGGACGATACAAACAGAAGCTCGTGGAAAAGGCTCGACTAGAGACACCTGTAAGTTGTATTTTATTTCATTTCAGACGCTTCACGTGTGTCTAACATGAAGAACACAATTACAATCACACAAGCTAACGCTAACACAAAGACCTGCAGCTGCTGGTCGTTCACGTCGCTCAAAGCATCATGGGGGATTGTGGTCACGTGGCGCCCTAAAGCAAAGATGGCCGCCTCCGTATCAGGAAGTAAAGCAAAGATGGCCGCCTCCGTATCAGGAAGTAAAACAAAGATGGCCGCCTCCGTATCAGGAAGTAAAGCAAAGATGGCCGCCTCCGTATCAGGAAGTAAAACAAAGATGGCCGCCTCCGTATCAGGAAGTAAAACAAAGATGGCCGCCTCCGTATCAGGAGGTAAAACAAAGATGGCCGCCTCCGTATCAGGAGGTAAAGCAAAGATGGCCGCCTCCGTATCAGGAAGTAAAACAAAGATGGCCGCCTCCGTATCAGGAGGTAAAGCAAAGATGGCCGCCTCCGTATCAGGAAGTAAATGCGGAAGTAAGAAACTTTTTTGGGGTCATGGGCCAATGAGCTCAGGCCACAGGAGGAACAGGGCGGCCATTTTGGATTCATCTTCCAGGTTTTATTATAGTTTTAGTCACATTTCGGTGGATTGTGTCGCGTTTGTCGTTTGTCGACGCGTTTTTGTCGCTTTTGAACACATTTTTATCACTTTTGGTCGTGCTTTTGTCACTTGTTTCAGAACATGTTTGTACAAATCCAAACTACAGTGTGAGCCGCTTTGAATGAAATCAAAGCAGTTTGTCACTTCAAAAACTGCAGCCTTTGCATCCATTAAAATTATGATTTCGTGTCGATTCGGTTTAATGGTTCAATGGTGCAGCTCTGGCCTTGAAGAGTCGTCTGCTCAGGGGCTTCAGAGGCTAAACATCAGGAGAAACCGTGTGTTTGAGAGAGAGAAAAACAGTGAACCACGATATGACGATTTCACAACCGCAGCAGACGGTCACGGTTCCATGTTCATCAGCGTTTGGCCCCGCCCCTCGCCACATGCCTGAGCTCCGCCTCACCTGAAGTGCTGCCCGCCTCCTCGAAGTCGATGTTCCCCAGGTGCATGACCCCGGCCACCGTCCTGAACAGGTCCAGCTTCTCCGACTGGTCCAGGCCGATCTTCTTCATGGCGTCGCTCATCCGGCTGAAGTCCAGCTGGTCGTCCAGGAGCGGGTCCTTCAGGGGCCCGCTCTTCACGTGCTGCAGGAGGAACCGTCACAACGGGGTGAAAACAGGATGAAAACAGGCAGGACAGGATGAAAACAGGCAGAAAACAGGCAGAACAGGCAGAGCACAGAGAGAATGAGCAGAGAACAGGCAGAGAACAGGCAGAACAAGCAGAGAACAGGCAGAACAGGCAGAGAACAGGATGAAAACAGGCAGAGAACAGGCAGAACAAGCAGAGAACAGGCAGAGAACAGGCAGAGAACAGGCAGAACAAGCAGAGAACAGGCAGAACAGGCAGAGAACAGGATGAAAACAGGCAGGACAGGATGAAAACAGGCAGAAAACAGGCAGAAAACAGGCAGAACAGGCAGAGCACAGAGAGAACAAGCAGAGAACAGGCAGAGAACAGGCAGAACAAGCAGAGAACAGGCAGAACAGGCAGAGAACAGGCAGAGAACAGGCAGAGAACAGAGAGAACGAGCAGAGAACAGGCAGAAAACAGGCAGAACAGGCAGATCACAGAGAGAACGAGCAGTGAACAGGCAGAGAACAGGCAGAGAACAGGCAGAACAGGCAGAACAGGCAGAGAACAGGCAGAACAGGCAGAGAACAGGATGAAAACAGGCAGAACAGGCAGAGCACAGAGAGAACGAGCAGAGAACAGGCAGAACAGGCAGAGAACAGGCAGAACAGGCAGAGAACAGGCAGAGAACAGGCAGAGAACAGGCAGAAAACAGGATGAAAACAGGATGAAAACAGGATGAAAACAGGCAGAACAGACAGAGAACAGACAGAACGAGCAGAGAACAGGCAGAACAGACAGAACAGGCAGAACAGGCAGAGAACAGGATGAAAACAGGCAGAACAGGCAGCGAACAGGCAGAGAACAGGCAGAACAGGCAGAGAACAGGATGAAAACAGGCAGAACAGACAGAACAGGCAGAGAACAGGCAGAACAGGCAGAGAACAGGCAGAGAACAGGCAGAACAGGCAGAGAACAGGATGAAAACAGGCAGAACAGGCAGAGAACAGGCAGAACGAGCAGAGAACAGTCAGGACAGGCAGAGAACAGGATGAAAACAGGCAGAACAGGCAGAGAACAGGCAGAACGAGCAGAGAACAGTCAGGACAGGCAGAGAACAGGATGAATACAGACAGAACAGACAGAGAACAGGATGAATACAGACAGAACAGGCAGAAAACAGGCAGAACGAGAAGAGAACAGGCAGAGAACAGGATGAATACAGGCAGAGAACAGGCAGAGAACAGGATGAATACAGACAGAACAGACAGAGAACAGGATGAATACAGACAGAACAGACAGAACAGGCAGAAAACAGGCAGAACGAGAAGAGAACAGGCAGAGAACAGGATGAATACAGGCAGAGAACAGGATGAATACAGGCAGAGAACAGGCAGAGAACAGGATGAATACAGGCAGAAAACAGGCAGAACGAGAAGAGAACAGGCAGAGAACAGGCAGAGAACGGGATGAAAACAGGCAGAACAGGCAGAGAACAGGCAGAACGAGCAGAGAACAGTCAGGACAGGCAGAGAACGGGATGAAAACAGGCAGAACGAGAAGAGAACAGGCAGAGAACGGGATGAAAACAGGCAGAACAGTCAGAAAACAGACAGAACAGGCAGAGAACAGACAGAACGAGCAGAGAACAGACAGAACGAGCACAGAACAGTCACAACGGGCAGAGAACAGACAGAACAGTCAGAGAACAGGCAGAACACCAGGTACAGAGACCCAAAGCGGTCGCCCTGTGACCAAACCCTGTCTGATCCAGGACCATGTGCCCTTTGGGTTTAACTGGAGACTTTAAAACAATCACTAATCTGTGTTTGAGCCTGGCCTTAGATTCATTTTGTAAAAAACCCCTTTAATTGAAATCAGAAAATTTATTTGGAAAAAGATTCTGATAAATATTATCTCCGTCTCATTTCTCACTGTCACTCGAGACTCGTTTAAAAACTCATTTAAAAGTGTTTTCTCTGTCTTTAATCTGTGGAAGTTTGTGATGAAACGTCAGTCAATTTAATCTAAAAGAGTCACTTTGACAACAGATGCCCTCCCCCTGCACCGCCTTGTATCAGACCTGGTTCAGACCTGGTTTAGTCCAGCTCTAGTCCACCCAGCTCTAGACCAGCTCTGGTCCAGCTCTGGTCCAGTTCTGGTCCAGCTCTGGTCCAGTTCTGGTCCAGCTCTGGTCCAGTTCTGGACCAGCTCTGGTCCAGTTCTGGACTCCTGGCTCTGGTCCAGCTCTGGTCCAGCCCTGGTCCAGCTCTGGTCCAGTTCTGGTCCACTTCTGGTCCAGTTCTGGTCCAGTTCTGGTCCAGCTCTGGTCCAGCTCTGGTCCAGTTCTGGTCCAGCTCTGGACTCCTGGCTCTGGTCCAGCTCTGGACTCCTGGCTCTGGTCCAGTTCTGGTCCAGCTCTGGACTCCTGGCTCTGGTCCAGCTCTGGTCCAGCCCTGGTCCAGCCCTGGTCCAGCCCTGGTCCAGCTCATGTCCAGTTCTGGACTCCTGGCTCTGGTCCAGCTCTGGTCCAGTTCTGGACTCCTGGCTCTGGTCCAGCTCTGGTCCAGCTCTGGTCCAGCCCTGGTCCAGCTCTGGTCCAGCCCTGGTCCAGCCCTGGTCCAGCTCTGGTCCAGCTCTGGTCCAGCCCTGGTCCAGCTCTGGTCCAGCCCTGGTCCAGCCCTGGTCCAGCTCTGGTCCAGCCCTGGTCCAGCCCTGGTCCAGCTCTGGTCCAGTTCTGGATCTCTAGTTCTGGTCCAGCTCTGGTCCAGCCCTGGTCCAGCCCTGGTCCAGCTCTGGTCCAGCTCTGGTCCAGTTCTGGACTCCTGGCTCTGGTCCAGCTCTGGTCCAGTTCTGGACTCCTGGCTCTGGTCCAGCTCTGGTCCAGTTCTGGACTCCTGGCTCTGGTCCAGCTCTGGTCCAGTTCTGGACTCCTGGCTCTCACCTCGGGGCTCTTGCGGTTCTGTGGGATCTTCTTGTCGGTGTCTTTTGTGGCGAAGAATCTGGTGCAGCCTTTGTTCAGATACTGAAACACAAACAGACCAAACGTGGTGTGGACGTGGAGTTAAAGTGACACACAAAGTCCTGGTCTTGATCTGGGTTAGACTTAGATTTAGTCCAGTTTTAGTCCTGCTTTTAGTCCCGGTTTCAGTTCTAGTCCAGTCCCAGTCCCAGTCCTGCTCTAGTCCCAGTCCCAGTCCAGCTCCAGTCTCGGTCCAGCTCCAGTCCTGGTCCAGTCCCAGTCCTAGTCCCGGTCCCGGTCCCGGTCCCGGTCTTACCCTGAAGGTGTCCGGGGCCTTCAGGTGCAGCCGCTCCCTCATGTCCTCGGGCGCTCCTGCACACTGCCCTGGTTTGTCCTGGTCCTGGTCCTGCTCTAGTCACAGTCTCAGTCCCAGTCCAGTCCTGGTCCAGTCCCAGTCCCGGTCCCGGTCTTACCCTGAAGGTGTCCGGGGCCTTCAGGTGCAGCCGCTCCCTCATGTCCTCGGGCGCTCCTGCACACAGTCTGTAGAAGATGTGGTAGTTCCTCTCCTCGTGGCTCTGGGTGCAGATCCGAGACTTCTCCAGGAGATAGTGGGACACGAACCCCCCGACCACAGCGTTCTACGGGAAAAAGAGCACAAAGGAGAGAAGTACTACAGGGCAACGGCAGCAGAACCTCCTGGTTAAACTCTCCAGAATCTGAACTCGTGACGGAGACATTGGTTTAAGTCTCAATTTAAAGGGAAAACACAAACAGCAGCAAAACGTTCCAGTCTGAAGTCGCCGGTGAGAGCCTCGAGGAGCAGAGTTTGAAGAGCGCCTTTGAAGCTAATTAAACATAGATCTGAACCCGAGGCGTCCAGTGTGTCCAGTGTGTCCAGCCTCAATCAGATTTACACTTTAATGAATCCAATTAAACTCATTAGTTTCTTTTACGACTCGCTAACGAGAACGCTCCGGGTCTAAACTAAACTCCAGATTTACTGTAACCGGCACAAAGAACAGAAACACAAACTGCTTCTGCGGCTGAAACTTTTAAGAATTCATTCTGGTTTGTTTTATCAAATGAAAAACGCACGTTCCACGGTTTAAATGGAATAAAAGGAGGTTCGATCGTCTTTGTTTCAGCTGAGATTCTGTGACGTTTAATGACGAGTCCTTCTCCACATCAGAAACAGACAACAGCTGTTACCATAGCAACCACACCGTAAACAAGGGCCCACTGTTACCATAGCAACCGGACTGTAAACAAGGGCCCACTGTTACCGTAGCAACCACACCGTAAACAAGGGCCCACTGTTACCGTAGCAACCAGACCGTAAACAAGGGCCCACTGTTACTGTAGCAACCGGACCGTAAACAAGGGACAACATCCACAGACATGACACAACAGTTAGAGCGGACATAAATAATCCGTGATAAAGCTTTGTTTTGTTGATGATGTTTAAACTGTCAGTAAAACGTGCGGCTGTGAATGGTCTCTGTGTTTTCAATGGTTCGTCGCCTTTTGATGACATCACAGAGGGATCCAGCTCCACTTCCTGTCATTTTAAGCCTTTATTTAAAACTGCGGCTTCACAAAAGTACAACTGTGATAAATATTTACCACAGATGCCCTCCCACCGAACTGAGACAGAAGTAGACAAACATGAGACCCTGAACCATAGAATTAAACCAGGACCAGGAGGTTTTTGTGGTCGTCCTGAGGCTCAGAGAGAAACCTCAAACTACAAGCTCAGTCCTTTAATCCAGCGACACGAGACACACACCAGACTGTCATTTTAGAGCGGACTTTTATTCCAAACATCAAGAGCGTCACATAAACTGTCGACTTAAACAAACGTCCAGAGTGCGTCCCGTTGTGTCTCGGGTCGACGCAGACGCTCCTGGTGTCGCTCTTCACGCGCCGCACTTGTGTTTATTTACTTTATACATTCATCAGTAAAAGAGAGAAGTGCATCTTTAAACGAGAGAAAAAAACACCTGGAACAAGAGCCAGGAAAACAAGGAACCCCAGGATCAGCTCAAATCTGAACAGATTCAGTGTTGTTTACAAAGAGGTTTATGTGTTAATCCACAGTCCTGGTTTAGACCTGGTTTAGACCTGGTTTAGTCCTGGTTTAGTCCTGGTTTAGTCCTGGTTCAGTCCTGGTTTAGACCTGGTTTAGTCCTGGTTTAGTCCTGGTTTAGACCTGGTTTAGACCTGGTTTAGTCCTGGTTTAGTCCTGGTTTAGTCCTGGTTCAGTCCTGGTTTAGACCTGGTTTAGTCCTGGTTTAGTCCTGGTTTAGACCTGGTTTAGACCTGGTTTAGACCTGGTTTAGACCTGGTTTAGACCTGGTTTAGTCCTGGTTCATACCTGGTTTAGACCTGGTTTAGTCCTGGTTCAGTCCTGGTTTAGACTTGGTTTAGTCCTGGTTTAATCCCACTTTAGACCTGGTTCAGTCCTGGTTCAGACCTGGTTTAGTCCTGGTTTAGTCCTGGTTTAGTCCTGGTTCAGTCCTGGTTTAGACCTGGTTTAGTCCTGGTTTAGTCCTGGTTTAGACCTGGTTTAGTCCCGGTTTAGTCCCGGTTTAGTCCTGTTGTATTATAAATGTCTTTGGGACATGATTAAGCTCAAATCCTTTAAACAGTGGGATTGATCTCATTAAAAACAGCCTCTTGTTTTGTTTGTTTTGGTAAAAAGTGTCTCTGGATGAAACAGATTCATGACTCGCTCTGAACTCCTCACATTTGCAAAGATAAATGTTTAAGGTAAATAAAACTAACGCTGGAGGTTTGTTTAAACAGAAAAGACTCCAAGTTCGGCCAGAATTAGAAGAAACTCGTCGAGTTTAACGAAGATTCAAAGGTTTTAAAGTGAAAACTACTGAAATATTCATCCAACTCAGGACAGACAGAGGAAATACAATTAAAACTCACATAAACACAATAAATACTGTTTGTGTGCGACAATAACAGGTTTGCCTTCCAGATCCAGAGTCATTAAAAGTGGGATTTCAATGGAAGAATGTGGAAAATGACAGATCTTTAACGATGACGACGCGTTAGAGATTTGACTTAAAGATGAAAAATGCTCTGAAGCTTCTGTCTAAACCACTTTTGATAAAAACACAGAAGGAAAGGCGGGACGGAGTTAGATTAAAAGTACCTTCTCGTTGAAGTGAATCTCCACGAACTTCCCGAATCGGCTGCTGTTGTTGTTCCGCACAGTTTTGGCGTTTCCGAAAGCCTCGAGCAAAGGGTTCGCTGCAAACGGACGATTAAGACAGAGGTTTTCAGGGTTTGTACGGCGTTAAAACGTGAAATTCAAGCACTTCAAGGTAGACTCTTAGGTTTATGGACTTGGAATGTTAGATATGTAAATGTGAACAGAGTGTGTTAGATTTTAGTTCTTTCTTGTCATTGAGAGTCGTCTTTCGTTCTTGTCGTCGTACCTTCCACGATGCGCTCGTCGATGTCTTGCCCAGTGCCGTACGACGTGGTCAAATATCTGGAACAGACGACACATTAGTCTGATTTACTGAGCGCAAACTACAACAGGAAGTACTATTCCCCCCAACAGGAAGTGCTATTCCCCCCAACAGGAAGTACTATTCCCCCCAACAGGAAGTGCTATTCCCCCCCAACAGGAAGTGCTATTCCCCCCAACAGGAAGTACTATTCCCCCCAACAGGAAGTACTATTCCCCCCAACAGGAAGTACTATTCCCCCCAACAGGAAGTGCTATTCCCCCCAACAGGAAGTACTATTCCCCCCAACAGGAAGTACTATTCTCCCCAACAGGAAGTGCTATTCCCCCCAACAGGAAGTGCTATTCCCCCCAACAGGAAGTGCTATTCCCCCCAACAGGAAGTGCTATTCCCCCCAACAGGAAGTGCTATTCCCCCCAACAGGAAGTGCTATTCCCCCCAACAGGAAGTACTATTCCCCCCAACAGGAAGTGCTATTCCCCCCAACAGGAAGTACTAGGGAAGTACTATTCCCCCCAACAGGAAGTACTAGTCCCCCCAACAGGAAGTACTATTCCCCCCAACAGGAAGTACTATTTACTCCAAACATTCTCCTCGTGATCGTACCAGAGTTGATTTTATTTAATCTCAAACACTGCAGCACTTCTATATCAACCTTTATAAATGTGAGAGACACGTATCACTGTGTAATATAATCATTTATGACATTTTCTGTGTGAAAATGACCAAAATCTCACAAACTGTACTGAGAATATAAAAATTTGAAGAATTGACAGAACTAGGTTTAAATTCCTTGTTTCATTTTGTTCATGTATTTGACACGAAGATATTTACAGATACAGGGTTTGTGTTTTATTTAGTAATTAAGTAAAACGGCTCTTTGTCAAAATTCTAATATATCTTATTTATTTAAGTTAAACCTTAAATAAACCTGTCGAAGAATCAGATGTGAGCCAGTGATGGCAGATACTGAGTAACGCTATAAAGATATTGATCTGATTCCAATGACTTTGGGAAAATTAATTGAAATTCCAACTCTGAGCCAGTTTTCCTTTGCTCTCATTATTTTCTCACAACCTCAGCTTGTAATAAAAACAAAGAAATGTGCAGTAAACCTAATATATCAACAGTGTATTCCAAACACACATACTAAAAGTATTTGAAAGGAAATATATACTGAGTTACATAAAGGTATCAACATTTGTGCAAAATTATAAATATTTAACACATTAGTACACATTTATGTTATATATCATCATGTGGACTAATCCTTCAGGTGGTTCAGAATCTCAGTCTCAAAACAGAACAGAAGCTGATGTGAGAGCTGCACCTGAGCTACAACCTGTGAGAGCTGCACCTGAGCTACAACCTGAGAGAGCTGCACCTGAGCTACAACCTCCCAGACACATCTGAGAGAGCTGCACCTGAGCTACAACCTCCCAGACACATCTGAGAGAGCTGCACCTGAGCTACAACCTCCCAGACACATCTGAGAGAGCTGCACCTGAGCTACAACCTCCCAGACACATCTGAGAGAGCTGCACCTGAGCTACAACCTCCCAGACACATCTGTGAGAGCTGCACCTGAGCTACAACCTCCCAGACACATCTGAGAGAGCTGCACCTGAGCTACAACCTCCCAGACACATCTGAGAGAGCTGCACCTGAGCTACAACCTGAGAGAGCTGCACCTGAGCTACAACCTGAGAGAGCTGCACCTGAGCTACAACCTCCCAGACACATCTGAGAGAGCTGCACCTGAGCTACAACCTCCCAGACACATCTGAGAGAGCTGCACCTGAGCTACAACCTGAGAGAGCTGCACCTGAGCTACAACCTGAGAGAGCTGCACCTGAGCTACAACCTCCCAGACACATCTGAGAGAGCTGCACCTGAGCTACAACCTGAGAGAGCTGCACCTGAGCTACAACCTGAGAGAGCTGCACCTGAGCTACAACCTGAGAGAGCTGCACCTGAGCTACAACCTCCCAGACACATCTGAGAGAGCTGCACCTGAGCTACAACCTCCCAGACACATCTGAGAGAGCTGCACCTGAGCTACAACCTGAGAGAGCTGCACCTGAGCTACAACCTCCCAGACACATCTGTGGATCAAGTGGATCACAGGGAACAATAGAACATCTTCAGATAAAGACTGGACACTTAAATTGTTTCCAGGTGAAAGTTTTTATGTTCAGAAAGTGAAATGATTGTGTCCTGACCTGAGCACAAACTTGGTGTTCTCCGTTTTTCCAGCCCCAGATTCTCCAGAAACGATGATGGACTGACTCATCTTCAGCACCTTCATGTCTCTGTAGGCTTTGTCCGCTGAAACACACATGAAACAGGTCTGACACAAGTCTGAACCAGGTCTGAACCAGGTCTGAAACAGGTCTGAACCAGGTCTGAAACAGGTCTGAACCAAGCTGCAGGTTTAACAGTCCCACAGCGCTCTCTGGAGGTGAAAAATCAAACTGCAGCTTCATTAAACTCAGTTCAGCTTCAGTTGCTTTAATCAAACCTGGTTTTGGGTCTGGTCTGGACTTAGTTTAGTCTGAGCTTTAGTTTAATCCTGGCTCAGTCTTTATCAGTAGTGCTTATAGTAGTAGTATTTGTAGTATTTACAGTAGTATTTGTAGTATTTGCGGTAGTATTTATAGTATTATTTGCAGTAGTATTCACAGTATTATTCACAGTAGTACTCGCAGTAGTATTTATAGTATTTGCAGTAGTATTCACAGTAGTATTTATAGTATTTGCAGTAGTATTCACAGTAGTATTTGCAGTAGTATTCACAGTAGTATTCACAGTAGTATTTGCAGTAGTATTCACAGTAGTATTCACAGTAGTATTTGCAGTAGTATTTGCAGTAGTATTCACAGTAGTATTCACAGTAGTATTTGCAGTATTCTCAGTAGTATTCACAGTAGTATTTGCAGTAGTATTTGCAGTATTCTCAGTAGTATTCACAGTAGTATTTGCAGTAGTATTCACAGTAGTATTCACAGTATTCACAGTAGTATTCACAGTAGTATTCGCAGTAGTATTCACAGTAGTATTTATAGTATTCACAGTAGTATTCACAGTAGTATTCACAGTATTCACAGTAGTATTCACAGTAGTATTCGCAGTAGTATTTATAGTATTCACAGTAGTATTCGCAGTAGTATTCACAGTAGTATTTATAGTATTCACAGTAGTATTCACAGTAGTATTTATAGTATTCACAGTAGTATTCACAGTAGTATTCACAGTAGTATTAGTAGTAGTATTCACAGTAGTATTCACAGTAGTACTCACAGTAGTATTAGTAGTAGTATTCACAGTAGTATTCACAGTAGTACTCACAGTAGTATTAGTAGTAGTATTCACAGTAGTATTCACAGTAGTACTCGCAGTACTCACCGATGGCGTACACGTGGGGGGGCAGCGTCCCTAGTGACCGGCCCCGGTACTGCCGGATGGTTTCTGGGGCGTAGAGTCGGGGCAGGTCGTAGTACGGGTTGACGGCGATCAGGATGTTTGCCACGTACGTCTGAGAAACACAAAAACAGACGACCAGGTTCAAAAACAAACAAAAACAGACGACCAGGTTCAAAAACAAACAAAAACAGACGACCAGGTTCAAAAACAAACAAAAACAGACGACCAGGTTCAAAAACAAACAAAAACAGACGACCAGGTTCAAAAACAAACACAAAAACAGACGACCAGGTTCAAAAACAGTGGAAATGAACCTTGATTTGTTTTCAGATTTGTCTCTGTTATGTTTGACTGAAACATTAAAATGTGAACTTATTTGTTTTTAAAAGTGAAATGATGAATCTATTAAAATATCACAATAATATTAATAATTTAGGCCAGTGTTTCCCAACCTTTTTTGTCTTGAGTACCCCCTAAACTTTGTCTCACTCTCAGAGTACACCTTAACTTGAGTTTCAGGCAAATAAATGGGTTTAATAGTCGCATATTGTCAATTATTACTATTATCTATATATTTTTATTGCATTTATAAGTTTACAACTAATAAAACACAACCAATAACACTTTTAAATTCAGATAAAAGTACATTTCATCTTCTTTTAAAACCTGAAACCATTCCAAGTATCCCCTGGTAATGGCTCGCGTACCCCTTGGGGTCCCAGTACCCCTGATTGGGAAACACTGATCTAGGCACATTTATTAACCCTTCGCCCTCCATGGTTTGTGCACACGATACATTTCTGCTGCTGACAAGGCATTTTTAGGAGTTTTACGTTTTGTTCTAAACATTTAAAACTGTGGACACTTCAAATACAGTAAAATATCATTAATAACACCGTGTTTAATGGAGCGAAAATGTGCCATGAATCACAATAAAATGAAGAAGTTCAAGATTTTTTTCATATTTTCCAGTTTGGTCTCTCGAAGCTGAAGGACTAAACGTTTCTGTCTGTCATTCTTTTTACTGTGCAGATAAATAAATAAAAATGTTATATGAAAATGTTAATAAAATGTTAATAAAAACAAAAAGTCATCAAAATTTGAATTAACTTTAATTTCTAATACAAGAACTTGTTTATGACTTGGTGAAGAGTTAAAATCTAGTCTTTTGAGTTTCTAAATCAACAAACTTTATAACTTGTGATGAAATAAATACATTTTATTGATTTGGGAACTTTAAAGACTAACTCTTCACCAAGTCATGAATGAGTTTTTGTATTATTATTTTATTTTTATAATTATTTTAATAAAAAATGAGCCACAAACAATGACGTTTGTTCCAAAGTAACAGTAGGGAGTTCCAATATGGCGGCGTAGAAGTGAACACCTTTCACTAACGTAACTTATCTCAACGGAGGACGCCAAGTCAAAGTACAGAGCGGTTTGTCGAGGTTTTATGAGATACTTTGAGACAACACGAAGCTTCTGAAGAGGTGAGTACGGATGCTAACGGCCAAGCTAACTCGAGCCACGGCAGGACCGCGATCATGTCTGAGGAGAAGCACAGGCCGATATGTGTGAGCGGATCATGGCCCATTTCACCAAAATGCTTGAAGACAGATTGGCACCGGCTTTTGAGATGCTGGGAAACACGGTCGCCGGCTCGATGGGTGTGAGGAGGCTTAGCTGAATCTGAGCGCCGCATTTCTGAGATGGAAGAAAGCATCGGCCCGGTGAGCAGTAAATTAGCTGATTTAGAGAAAAGCGTGCAACTCTTGACTGAACGGGCTGATGATTTAGAGAGCCGAGGGCATAGAAAGAACGTTCAGATTCTGGGACGCCCTGAAGACGTGGAGGGTACTAATCTGCTTTTCTGTGAGCGTTGGCGCCCTGATTCTGCAAATCCAGACAAAGGCGGAGAGGGTGACACTGGAACAGGCCCAATGTACGCTCGGACCCAAACCACCTGCTGCACAGAGGCCCAGACCTGTGCCTGTGCACTCTCACAGCTGTGGAGGCAAGCAACGTGTAATGAACGAACAGAAGGGAGAAGCGGTTAAACATGGAGATCATGTTTTTCCAACACCCGTCTGCTGCCATTTTTCGGAAGAGAAAGAAATATGATGCCGTGAAGAGACGGCTCCGGTCACTGGGGGCTGATTACAAACTGTACCTCGCTCTGCTAAAGATAACCTTCCATGGATCGAACAAGGCATGTAGGACCTGAAGAGGCAGAGCATTTACGCCGACTCTGGAGGCTCCTCTGTGAACCTGACCCTGACCCTGAGCGGCTGGACCGAAGCAACGAGGGGACGACTGTCATCTGTCTGGAGGATCGATCTCTACACTGGAGGATCTGTGCTCCACCCGCCTGAACAGCTGGATTAGCCACACCTCGTCTGCCTGGACCAACTCCTTCTACTTTAGATGAACTGCTCCTCGTCCTCCTGGAGGATCTCTCTACACTGGTGGACTGCTCCTCATCTCCTCCTGGAGGATCTCTCTACACTGGTGGACTGCTCCTCGTCCTCCTGGAGGATCTCTCTACACTGGTGGACTGCTCCTCGTCCTCCTGGAGGATCTCTCTACACTGGTGGACTGCTCCTCGTCCTCCTGGAGGATCTCTCTACACTGGTGGACTGCTCCTCGTCCTCCTGGAGGATCTCTCTACACTGGTGAACTGCTCCTCGTCCTCCTGGATGAACTCTTTAAAGCCACCTCCCTCTTGAGTGGTTCTGGTTCAGTCCAAGTGGATGTCAGTCCTAGTTCATCTGCAGCCTGTCCGTCCGTGGGAGTAGGATCTCTCCTTCACTGTGGTTCTCCTCAGGTTTATACTTTGTCCCGTGGGGTTTTTTGTAGTTTTTCCTGAAGGAGGGTCAAAGGACAGGGGCATTCTGGGACAGTTATCTGAACTGCTTTGACCTGTGGCCCATCGAGGCAACTGTTGTTGTGATTTTGGGCATTATAAAAATAAATGGATTTGATTTGATCTGATTTGACTGACGCCCCCTAGCTGAGAGCAGAGGGACATCTTGCACTGCTCCTGCCTTGGAGTTTGAGCCCATGATGACTGTTGAGACGACGTTAAACGCCGGCGCTCTGGGACAGATGTGTCTTCTTTTCGTCAGGGATTCTTTTGGCTCGATCTCCTCTAGGACTGAGGAGCGATTCTGCAACGTCTGCTAACGTGGACCTGAAGTGCACCGTTTTATCTTTATTTTTGTTGTTCATCATGTGTTCTGACGGGCCCCACACCTGATTTAACTGTTCATTTATTTGTTAGGAATGGATGTCCTGATTTTGTATTTTTTGTTT
The DNA here is from genome assembly GCA_019453435.1 of Rhinogobius similis. Classification (NCBI taxonomy): domain Eukaryota; kingdom Metazoa; phylum Chordata; class Actinopteri; order Gobiiformes; family Gobiidae; genus Rhinogobius; species Rhinogobius similis. Next base: position 6,769,433 of record CM033620.1, on the reverse strand, counting down.
GTTGATTATGGCTGGGACCTGGAATGTTAAAGGGCACACAGCGGTAAAACGTACAAAGGCTCTGAATCACCTGCAGAGGGGGGTGTGGTACAGGAGACTCACTCAGGCCACAATGAGCCTCTCAAATTACAACAAAGATGTGTTGGGCAGGTTTATTTTTCATCCTGTGCATCAAAGAGCAGAGACATACTCCATTCAGACGGTCAGAGGATAAAGGACTCACAGGGTTGTTCTGTTATTCTGAAAGGGCTTCTGTTTGGGAGGAACCGGTCCTTTTAAACCTTTATAACCACCTGGCTTTGGTCACCTCGCTCACTAAAGAAACTGATCTTGTTATTGACCTTATTCGGCCCCGCCCACTTTTGCCTCTTTGTTCCACAGATCACACTTTTGTTGTAAACGCACTTCGTATTAGCTTTAACTCCGTTAAAGCTAACGACGAACGAGGAAAAAGTCTGACGCTAAAATGTTACGTTCTTTTTGTCACATTTTTGTCGCTTTTAGTCCCGTTTTTCTCGCTATATAGAATTTTTCCACTTATAGTCATGTTTTTGTCGCTTCTCGTAGGGTTTTTGTCACTTTTAGTCACATTTTTGTCGCTTAGTTGCATTTTTGTGTCACTTTATAGCATTTTTGTTGCTCATAGTCACGTTCTTTTTTTACTTTGTCATTTTTTTTTCACATTTTTGTCGCTTTTAGTCACAATTTTGACTCTGTTAAAGCTAACGACGAACGAGGGAAAAGTCTGAGGCTAAAATGTTACGCCGAAGCAAGTTCCTACGTTTGTGAATTTCACTGACAATGGCAATAAACAATTTCTGATTCTGATTCTGATTCTGATTACATTCTTTTTGTCACATTTTTGTCACTTTTAGTCCCCTTTTTCTTGCTATATAGAATTTTTCCGCTTATAGTCATGTTTTTGTCGCTTCTCGTAGGGTTTTTGTCACTTTTAGTCCCATTTTTGTCGCTTAGTTGCGTTTTTATGTCACTTTATAGCATTTTTGTTGCTCATAGCCACGTTCTTTTTTCACTTTGTCATTTTTTGTCACATTTTTGTCGCTTTTAGTCACAATTTTGACTCTGTTAAAGCTAATGACGAACGAGGGAAAAGTCTGACACTAAAATGTTACATAAAGTAGATTGTTTGTTTGATTTGTGTAAAATGTTTAATGAACACGAGACACAACACGTCACAACGCAACGATTTACTGAAAACGTCTTTTTAGTCGAGTAGAACTTATTTTCTGTTGAGCTCGTCTGCTCCGTGTGAACTACAACGAAACAAGACGGCGGAGTGAGGCAACTTCAGGAATAAAGAGAATAAGGCAGACATTTATAGGAGGAGATTTTAATTGTCATCTGAATCCTGTTGTGGACAAATCTCCCGCGGACAAAACGTGACTCTCTCCCCAGACGACTGTGTTAATGCTGTGAAGGGACTGAGCCGATGTACAGGCTCATTATGGAAAAAGATTATACTTTTTTTTCCCAAATGTGTCGCCGTCATCTACTAGAACTGACTACTTTTTACTTAAAGGGCCTATGACGGGTTTTTACGATTTTCTAATTTTGACTTTATTCAGTGCATTAATACTTTGTGTAAATATAAATTATAGTTTTACACCAATCAGGTCGCTGTTTGTGGAGAAAAGTTGAAAAATCTGTCGACAATTACAGGAAGTAAACAAACTGATGACATCACACTGGGGAGACGAAGGTTATGCAGAATTTACACAAAATAAACTACTTTTTTGACCCTTTAAACATTGATTCAACAAAATAAAGGTGTTCACATGTGTTTTTCTTTGTCAAATGAACAAAATCTGTGACATTAGATGAGTTTTGGCCCGGTGTACAGTGTGGTTGCTATGGTGATTTCCTAGTGTGATGTCATACTTTGCAACCAGGAAGTAAAATTTAAAACCTAAAAAACAGCTAAACTGGGGTTAAATTTGTAAAGATTTTTGTAGAAATTTGAATATATTTATCTGAACTGCATTTTAGTCAAATGTGTATTTCAACCTGTCATAGGCCCTTTAAACCTGTCATAGGCCCTTTAAACCTGTCATAGGCCCTTTAAACCTGTCATAGGCCCTTTAAACCCGTCATAGGCCCTTTAAACCCGTCATAGGCCCTTTAAACCCGTCATAGGCCCTTTAAACCCGTCATAGGCCCTTTAAACCCGTCATAGGCCCTTTAAACCCGTCATAGGCCCTTTAAACCCGTCATAGGCCCTTTAAACCCGTCATAGGCCCTTTAAACCCGTCATAGGCCCTTTAAACCCGTCATAGGCCCTTTAAACCCGTCATAGGCCCTTTAAACCCGTCATAGGCCCTTTAAACCTGTCATAGGCCCTTTAAACCTGTCATAGGCCCTTTAAACCTGTCATAGGCCCTTTAATACATTTCTATTATTCTCGGTTATCTCGAGTTCAATAGGCCCTACTGTCATTTCGGATCGTGCTGCCGTTTTCTTACAACATCATTTTTTGAACGTGACCGACCGATTTAAACTCTTTGTCCAAACTGATCACATGTTCTTATCCTATTTCAGGGACGAATTTATTAATTTTTTTGACAACCACTGTACCTTCCACCACAAATTCATCGTGTGCTCTTATAAGTTCTAATATTTCTGCTAAAAAACGAAGGCAGGCCGAACAAAGAAAACATTTCGAGTCAAAATTAAAACGTGCAGAGACTGAATCTGCTGGACGCTCATCCTCTTTCAAATCAAGGAAATAACTTCACTCAGAAATGTCCTGAACCACAGATGAGACTCACGAGGCAGAAACTGTATGGAAAAGGCCCCAAAGCAGGGAAATGTTTAACAAAGAAAAGAGCAGATTCACAATCGATGGCCTCCGTCATGACCCAGGCAGACACTTGGAACATTCATTCATTCATTGTCTACCGCTTATTCCCGTTAGGGGTCGCGGGTGACTGGAGCCTATCCCAGTGACTTTGGGCCTTAGGCGGGGTACAACCTGGACAGTGGACAACTCGTCGCAGGGCTGACACTTGGAACATTAATAATACATTCAGGAGTTTTTATGAAAATGTAAATAGATCTGAACTGCAGCCTGATTATCTTAGAGCATGAATCATTTCTCTTCTGCCTTGAAAATGTTTATCAGAAGAGAAAAGATCATGTTTCAATGCCCCAAAAAAAGAGGGACTCGGTGCAATTAAAGAGCTACAGTCGGGCTAAGTGTCCAATTCTATGGAGAAGTTTGTGAAATCATAGCTGAACCTTTGCTGAGGATGTTCAATGGTTCATTTAAAGGGGACTGCCTCAGTCTGAGAGGCAAAGCTCCTGACGACTACAACTTATCCGTTCAACTTGAAAATGTACAGTGATCCCTCGCTCTATCGAGTTTCATCTTTCACGGCTTCGCTGCTTCACGGATTTTTTTTTTTACAGTGCATTGTGCTCTGAATCCTGATTGGCTCAGGGGCTTTACTGTTGTCTAGAAATAAAATATTGACGCTGTACTGTATTGGTTTTTCACTTGTCAACAGTTTTCGTTTCTGTACATTCTGCCAACTTTACGTTTGCATTTTGTCTCTGTGACAAAACCCACCAAGTCGAAGAAACGCTCTGCGCCGACAACGGGGCCTCGACGCGCCAAAGAGGCTGATACACCAGTGACAATGTTTACAACCTTGTATTATTTTATTAAAATGATTGTTTTAAACACATTGTGGGCTTTAAAACAGGTTTTGATTTTTGGTTTCATTCCATAGTTCAGTATTGCTTTGTAAAATAATAAAAAATAAAGCTGTGACGACTTCACGGATTTCACTTTCACGTGTTATTTTTGGAACGAAACTCCCGCCATAAACGAGGGATCACTGTAGATTTTAATGAATGAAGATCAAACTGGATTTATGGAGGGACGACACTCTTATAATAATATGAGTCGATTGCTCGACACAGTTCAGTATTTCTATCAAAACTTGAAAAGTGGCCTTGTGCTTTCCCTGGACGCCGAGCATAGAACAGACATGTCCAAAGTCAGGCCCGGGGGCCAAATGCGGCCCTCAGACCCATTTTTCTTGGCCCTTAGTCTTCCTGGTGAACTGGCCCACATTGTCCTGATAAGTACTATTTACAGCACATTTCACATTTTCTACAATTCCAACCTAAATAACTAACATTTAGGTGCAGCACAGACCTGATGTTAAGGCACTGAGACTGAATGTAGATGTGGTGGAGCTTAAAACATCAGATAAATGCAGCTTTTTAACGTTTCACCATTGATTTGTGGCTCCGCTTGGTCTATGTTTCAATATGTGGCCCTCGATGGAAAGAGTGTGATGTATTTTTCCGGCCCTGTGGGTGAAGGCGCCTCCTGGTTAAGGTCTGTGGAGAGGCGCCTCCTGGTTAAGGTCTGTGGAGAGGCGCCTCCTGGTTAAGGTCTGCGGAGAGGCGCCTCCTGGTTAAGGTCTGCGGCCGGACGCTCTGGTTCAAACCCACGGCTCTGTGTTTGTTCTGTTGTTACTCGTTGCTCTGGACACGCCCAAATATACAACCGTTTTGGCTCAAGTTTGGACTCGAAACACAATTCTTACAATTAATATAAACAATAACACTATAGTTTTATTACTCGGCTCGTTCGACGCTGTTGTATCTGGCAAATATAAAAGGAAACTCTACAAAACTCTTACTTTCTGTACAAGAAAACACAGACTAATTAAGTGGATTTGTGCGCAGGCCCCTCTGGGTTTGGACTCTCCACCTCGACCATTGAACCATTGAACCTGCACCACGAGGACAGTGTCTTTGCACAAACCTGGAAACCACATGAGACTTACTCCAGACTTGAGATTTCATTTTTTGTTTGAATATATGTGGCCAGTGTGTGTTCAGTCTTTGATAGTTTAAAAAATCCATAAATATACATTAGATTAGTAAAAAGTGGTAGTTTCCAGTGGATTTGTGTGTTTTTGTCCTGAACGTGAGCTTTTTAAACAGCATTAAGTCACTTTTATGTGAAAAAGAGTTACTGCTTTATTTATTTATTTGTACAAGTGGAGCTGGTGCTTAAAGGAGTCGTATGAACAGTTCCCTGAGCCGCCACCAGAGGTCACTGTTGTTCTGTTTATTCCCAGGAGCAGGTTTTGATTCTAAACGTTTTCTATTTCTTTACAGAAAACAGAAGGTTGTGACTTTGTCGTCTCTTTTGGAGTGAACGTACTTTTAAAACAGGTTTGATAGAAGTGTGTTTAGAGAACAACAGTAAAAGTGTTTATTGTTCTGTTTAAAAGTGTTTATTGTTCTGTTTAAAGTGTTTATTGTTCTGTTTAAAAGTGTTTATTGTTCTGTTTAAAAGTGTTTATTGTTCTGTTTAAAGTGTTTATTGTTCTGTTTAAAGTGTTTATTGTTCTGTTTAAAAGTGTTTATTGTCAACGACAAACGCCTCACCTGAAGCTCACACTAACACTTTAAATGATGCTTATTACAGCTCTACATCCAACTTTAAATTATTATTTCTATTGAACATTGAGACTTTTTAAACACACTTTTCACCAAATAAAGTTTGAAATCTGGGACTGAAGGTTTTAGAGAAAATATAATAAAGAATAAAGTGTGTTATTAATGAAAATAATAAGATCTTAATTCAATGTTTGTCATAAAAGCTCATTTTGTGTTTTAGTGTTTCGTCCAAACAGAAACATCAGGGTCGTCACAGTCGACTCGTCAGTGATCTGTGATCGTTGGGTCTGACCTGGAGCAGCTCAGATCAGCTCCAGGTCAGACCCAACGAGTCGAGCCGCACAAACCGTCACAGTTAAAGCACTCATTCTGCTCCGTGCTCTTCATCACAAACACTGGACTCACATTCAGCTTCATTCACTCTGTTTTGATGTTTATTAGAAAATCCTCCGAGCGTCAAACACACTTCCTGTTGAACTCCTTGTTCTGGGTCGTATTTTCAGATCATCTGCCGTTTTAAATAATCCCAGACGACGATCACATGAATGATGTAATAATGAACCTCTTTGTTTTAAAACATGAGCAGAGGCACTCACGAGCACGGTTTAAAAAACAGACTTTACATTTGACCAACACAGACACGTGCACACGTGTTGCTTTTAGTGTCCTTTATAAGATGCTGTGGTTGTGTTTCTCTGATGTTTGTTTGGACCAAACACAATCATTTGACATTAAAATAATCATTTGTTTGTTTGAAGATGAAGCAGAGTTTGAGACTCACGTAGATCTTGTCTTTGCTGTAACGAACCCTGACGTTGTTCAGCAGCGTCGCCTCGTTCAGGTACATCAGAGAACCTGAAACAGACGAGAAACAGACGAGAAACAGATGAAACAGACGAGAAACAGACGAGAAACAGACGAGAAACAGATGAAACAGACGAGAAACAGATGAAACAGATGAAACAGACGAGAAACAGATGGAACAGACGAGAAACAGACGAAACAGACGAGAAACAGATGAGAAACAGATGAAACAGACGAGAAACAGATGGAACAGACGAGAAACAGACGAGAAACAGACGAGAAACAGATGAAACAGACGAGAAACAGACGAGAAACAGACGAGAAACAGATGAAACAGACGAGAAACAGATGAAACAGACGAGAAACAGATGAAACAGACGAGAAACAGACGAGAAACAGACGAGAAACAGATGAAACAGACGAGAAACAGACGAGAAACAGACGAGAAACAGATGAAACAGATGAAACAGACGAGAAACAGACGAGAAACAGATGAAACAGACGAGAAACAGATGAAACAGACGAGAAACAGATGAAACAGACGAGAAACAGATGAAACAGACGAGAAACAGACGAGAAACAGATGAAACAGACGAGAAACAGATGAAACAGACGAGAAACAGATGAAACAGACGAGAAACAGACGAGAAGCAGACGAGAAACAGATGAAACAGACGAGAAACAGATGAAACAGACGAGAAACAGACGAGAAACAGACGAGAAACAGATGAAACAGACGAGAAACAGATGAAACAGACGAGAAACAGATGAAACAGACGAGAAACAGATGAAACAGACGAGAAACAGACGAGAAACAGATGAAACAGACGAAACAGACAAGAAACACATGAAACAGACGAGAAACAGATGAAACAGACGAGAAACAGACGAAACAGACGAGATTCACAGGATATAAACGCAACTAAAAGCATCAAAAAACACAACTAAAAGGGACAAAATCACTAAAAGCAAAAGAAACGTGACTAAAAGTGACAAAAACATTGTGAAACACTTTGTTTGATCAGTTTGTCAGTTGATGTTTCAGCCTTTAGTCTTGTGTTGTGTTTAAAATGTGAACTTTGAACAGAATCGTTTGATTAAAACATAAAACATAATTCGAGGTGAAGGTTCTCACAGTTGTCCTCCACGTGTTTGTCCACATCGTCCTCAGCCGGAAACACCTGGTTTATGGGAGCCAGGAAAGTCTGAAAACAGAATAAAAACAGAGAAATGTGAACAATAAAAACAGAAAAGTATGAAGAATAAAAACAGAGAAATATGAAGAATAAAAACAGAAAAGTCTGAAAACACAAGAAAAACAGAGAAATGTGAAGAATAAAAACACAATAAAAACAGAAAAGGATGAAGAATAAAAACAGAAGAGTCTGAAGAATAAAAACAGAAGAGTCTGAATAATAAAAACAGAAAAGTCTGAAAACACAAGAAAAACAGAGAAATGTGAAGAATAAAAACACAATAAAAACAGAAAAGGATGAAGAATAAAAACAGAAGAGTCTGAAGAATAAAAACAGAAGAGTCTGAATAATAAAAACAGAAAAGTCTGAAAACACAAGAAAAACAGAGAAATGTGAAGAATAAAAACACAATAAAAACAGAAGAGTCTGAAGAATAAAAACAGAAAAGTCTGAAGAATAAAAACAGAAAAGTCTGAAGAATAAAAACAGAAGAGTCTGAAGAATAAAAACAGAAAAGTCTGAAGAATAAAAACAGAAAAGTCTGAAGAATAAAAACAGAAGAGTCTGAATAATAAAAACAGAAGAGGATGAAGAACAAAAACAGAAAAGTATGAAGAATAAAAATAGAAAAGTCTGAAAACAGAATAAAAAAAGAAGAGTCTGAAAACAGAATAAAAACAGAAAAGTCTGAAAACAGAATAAAAAAAGAAGAGTCTGAAGAATAAAAACAGAAAAGTCTGAAGAATAAAAACAGAAAAGTCTGAAAACACAAGAAAAACAGAAGAGTTTGAAGAATAAAAACAGAATAAAAACAGAAGAGTATGAAGAATAAAAACAGAAAAGTCTGAAGAATAAAAACAGAGAAGCCCTGATCCAAACAGTTTAAACATGAGTCACTTTCTCTTTTGTGTCGCTCTTTAAACCACATTAAAGTTTAATTCTGTTTCTGTGAGAATCTCATCAATTATTAGTGACTCGTGAAACTTTATCTGCAGCGACGACAAACACGACCCGACGGGAAAACACAAGGAAGAATAATAATAATAATAATAATAATAACAATAACAATAATAGCAACAATAATAATAATAATGCTTCATGTTTGAATTTGATGATATTAGAGTTTATGTAGACGACGTCACAACATTTTAGGGCTGTAGTCCTTTAGTTGTTTGGTCGATTAGTCGGTCGATGGTTTCTTAGTCTTAAAAAACTTAAAATGACTAAAGGTAAGAGACCGGGTCCGAACAGGGTTTAGGGCGGGCTCCTGCAGTGAGACCGGGTCAGAACAGGGTTTAGGGCGGGCTCATGAGTGAGACCGGGTCAGAACAGGGTTTAGGGCGGGCTCCTGCAGTGAGACCGGGTCAGAACAGGGTTTAGGGCGGGCTCATGAGTGAGACCGGGTCCGAACAGGGTTTAGGGCGGGCTCCTGCAGTGAGACCGGGTCAGAACAGGGTTTAGGGCGGGCTCCTGAGTGAGACCGGGTCAGAACAGGGTTTAGGTCCAGACTCCTGCAGTGAGACCGGGTCAGAACAGGGTTTAGGGCGGGCTCCTGCAGTGAGACCGGGTCAGAACAGGGTTTAGGGCGGGCTCCTGCAGTGAGACCGGGTCAGAACAGGGTTTAGGGCGGGCTCATGAGTGAGACCGGGTCAGAACAGGGTTTAGGGCGGGCTCCTGCAGTGAGACCGGGTCAGAACAGGGTTTAGGGCGGGCTCATGAGTGAGACCGGGTCAGAACAGGGTTTAGGGCGGGCTCCTGCAGTGAGACCGGGTCAGAACAGGGTTTAGGCGGGCTCATGAGTGAGACCGAGGTCAGAACAGGGTTTAGGGCGGGCTCCTGCAGTGAGACCGAGGTCAGAACAGGGTTTAGGCGGGCTCATGAGTGAGACAGGGTCAGGAACTGGGTTTGGGCGGGCTCCTGCAGTGAGACCGGGTCAGAACAGGGTTTAGGGCGGGCTCCTGCAGTGAGACCAGGTCAGAACAGGGTTTAGGGCGGGCTCATGAGTGAGACCGGGTCAGAACAGGGTTTAGGGCGGGCTCCTGCAGTGAGACCGGTACAGAACAGGGTTTAGGCGGGCTCATGAGTGAGACCGGGTCAGAACAGGGTTTAGGGCGGGCTCCTGCAGTGAGACCGTGTCAGAACAGGGTTTAGGGCGGGCTCATGAGTGAGACCGGGTCCGAACAGGGTTTAGGGCGGGCTCCTGCAGTGAGACCGGGTCAGAACAGGGTTTAGGGCGGGCTCCTGAGTGAGACCGGGTCAGAACAGGGTTTAGGGCGGGCTCCTGCAGTGAGACCGGGTCAGAACAGGGTTTAGGGCGGGCTCCTGCAGTGAGACCGGGTCAGAACAGGGTTTAGGGCGGGCTCATGAGTGAGACCGGGTCAGAACAGGGTTTAGGGCGGGCTCCTGCAGTGAGACCGGGTCAGAACAGGGTTTAGGGCAGGCTCATGAGTGAGACCGGGTCAGAACAGGGTTTAGGGCGGGCTCCTGCAGTGAGACCGGGTCAGAACAGGGTTTAGGGCGGGCTCATGCAGTGAGACCGGGTCAGAACAGGGTTTAGGGCGGACTCATGCAGTGAGACCGGGTCAGAACAGGGTTTAGGGCGGGCTCATGAGTGAGACCGGGTCAGAACAGGGTTTAGGCGGGCTCCTGCAGTGAGACCGGGTCAGAACAGGGTTTAGGTCCGGGCTCCTGCAGTGAGACCAGGTCAGAACAGGGTGTAGGGCGGGCTCATGAGAGAAACCGGGTCAGAACAGGGTTTAAGTGGGCTCCTGCAGTGAGACCGGGTCAGAACAGGGTTTAGGGCGGGCTCATGAGTGAGACCGGGTCAGAACAGGGTTTAGGCGGGCTCCTGCAGTGAGACCGGGTCAGAACAGGGTTTAGGGCGGGCTCATGAGTGAGACCGGGTCAGAACAGGGTTTAGGGCGGGCTCCTGCAGTGAGACCGGGTCAGAACAGGGTTTAGGGCGGGCTCCTGCAGTGAGACCGGGTCATAACAGGGTTTAGGGCGGGCTCCTGCAGTGAGACCGTGTCAGAACAGGGTTTAGGGCGGGCTCATGAGTGAGACCGGGTCCGAACAGGGTTTAGGGCGGGCTCCTGCAGTGAGACCGGGTCAGAACAGGGTTTAGGGCAGGCTCCTGAGTGAGACCGGGTCAGAACAGGGTTTAGGTCCAGACTCCTGCAGTGAGACCGGGTCAGAACAGGGTTTAGGGCGGGCTCCTGCAGTGAGACCGGGTCAGAACAGGGTTTAGGGCAGGCTCCTGAGTGAGACCGGGTCAGAACAGGGTTTAGGTCCAGACTCCTGCAGTGAGACCGGGTCAGAACAGGGTTTAGGGCGGGCTCCTGCAGTGAGACCGGGTCAGAACAGGGTTTAGGTCCAGACTCCTGCAGTGAGACCGGGTCAGAACAGGGTTTAGGGCGGGCTCCTGCAGTGAGACCGGATCAGAACAGGGTTTAGGGCGGGCTCCTGAGTGAGACCGGGTCAGAACAGGGTTTAGGTCCAGACTCCTGCAGTGAGACCGGGTCATAACAGGGTTTAGGGCGGGCTCCTGAGTGAGACCGGGTCAGAACAGGGTTTAGGGCGGGCTCATGAGTGAGACCGGGTCAGAACAGGGTTTAGGGCGGGCTCCTGCAGTGAGACCGGGTCAGAACAGGGTTTAGGCGGGCTCCTGCAGTGAGACCGAGGTCAGAACAGGGTTTAGGCGGGCTCCTGCAGTGAGACCGGGTCAGAACAGGGTTTAGGCGGGCTCCTGCAGTGAGACCGAGGTCAGAACCGGGTTTAGTGCGGGCTCCTGCAGTGAGACCGGGTCAGAACAGGGTTTAGGGCGGGCTCCTGCAGTGAGACCGGGTCAGAACAGGGTTTAGGGCGGGCTCCTGCAGTGAGACCGGTCAGAACTGGGTTTAGGCGGGCTCCGCAGTGAGACCGGATCAGAACAGGGTTTAGGCGGGCTCCGCCGGGTCAGAACAGGGTTTAGGGCGGGCTCAGTGAGACCGGGTCAGAACAGGGTTTAGGGCGGGCTCCTGAGTGAGACCGGGTCAGAACAGGGTTTAGGCGGGCTCCTGCAGTGAGACCGGGTCAGAACAGGGTTTAGGGCAGGCTCATGAGTGAGACCGGGTCAGAACAGGGTTTAGGGCGGGCTCCTGCAGTGAGACCGGGTCAGAACAGGGTTTAGGTCCAGACTCCTGCAGTGAGACCGGGTCAGAACAGGGTTTAGGTCCAGACTCCTGCAGTGAGACCGGGTCAGAACAGGGTTTAGGGCGGGCTCCTGCAGTGAGACCGGGTCAGAACAGGGTTTAGGGCGGGTTCCTGCGGTGAGACCGGGTCAGAACAGGGTTTAGGGCAGGCTCATGAGTGAGACCGGGTCAGAACAGGGTTTAGGGCGGGTTCCTGCGGTGAGACCGGGTCAGAACAGGGTTTAGGGCGGGCTCCTGAGTGAGACCGGGTCAGAACAGGGTTTAGGGCGGGCTCATGAGTGAGACCGGGTCAGAACAGGGTTTAGGGCGGGCTCCTGCAGTGAGACCGGGTCAGAACAGGGTTTAGGGCGGGCTCATGAGTGAGACCGGGTCAGAACAGGGTTTAGGGCAGGCTCATGAGTGAGTGATGGTCAGAGCAAACACAGAGGGAGGAACCGTCTGCAGCTGTGTTTTCAGAGGGACACTTTAGTGCGGCGCGCTCAGGTCGTTTCTATGGAGACGGACAGTTTGGGCAGATTTATGAGTCCAGTTCAGAAACACCTGGATCTGGACCTGGACCTGGACCTGGACGTGTATATGCAGTACATGAAGTACATGAAGTACATGAAGTACATGAAGTATATGAAGTATATGTAGTACCTGTAGTACATAAAGTACATGAAGTACCTGCAGTACCTGTAGTACATAAAGTACATGCAGTACCTATAGTACATGTAGTATCTGTAGTACATGAAGTACATGCAGTACCTGTAGTACATGAAGTACATGCAGTACCTGTAGTACATGTAGTACATGTAGTACCTGTAGTACATGAAGTACATGCAGTACATGAAGTACATGCAGTACCTGTAGTACCTGTAGTACATAAAGTACATGAAGTACATGCAGTACCTGTAGTACATGAAGTACATGCAGTACCTTTCCGTTGCCCTTCAGGGGTTCGATGGTCAGAGAGTCTGGTCCGATGTCGACGATCGTCCCGAGCTGGAACCCGTCTGTGGAATGAGGCGCCCAAACGGGCCTCCCGTCCTCCATCCTGCAGTACAAGTACACACGTATAAGTACTACTACAGTACAAGTACACACGTATAAGTACTACTACAGTACAAGTACACACGTATAAGTACTACTGCAGTACAAGTACACACGTATAAGTACTACTACAGTACAAGTACACACGTATAAGTACTACTGCAGTACAAGTACACACGTATAAGTACTACTACAGTACAAGTACACACGTATAAGTACTACTACAGTACAAGTACACACGTATAAGTACTCCTGCAGTACAAGTACACACGTATAAGTACTACTACAGTACAAGTACACACGTATAAGTACTACTGCAGTACAAGTACACACGTATAAGTACTACTACAGTACAAGTACACACGTATAAGTACTCCTGCAGTACAAGTACACACGTATAAGTACTACTGCAGTACAAGTACACACGTATAAGTACTACTACAGTACAAGTACACACGTATAAGTACTCCTGCAGTACAAGTACACACGTATAAGTACTCCTGCAGTACAAGTACACACGTATAAGTACTACTGCAGTACAAGTACACACGTATAAGTACTACTACAGTACAAGTACACACGTATAAGTACTCCTGCAGTACAAGTACACACGTATAAGTACTACTACAGTACAAGTACACACGTATAAGTACTACAGCAGTACAAGTACACACGTATAAGTACTACTACAGTACAAGTACACACGTATAAGTACTCCTGCAGTACAAGTACACACGTATAAGTACTACTGCAGTACAAGTACACACGTATAAGTACTCCTGCAGTACAAGTACACACGTATAAGTACCACTGCAGTACAAGTACACACGTATAAGTACTACTGCAGTACAAGTACACACGTATAAGTACTACTACAGTACAAGTACACACGTATAAGTACTACTGCAGTACAAGTACACACGTATAAGTACTACTGCAGTACAAGTACACACGTATAAGTACTACTGCAGTACAAGTACACACGTATAAGTACTACAGCAGTACAAGTACACACGTATAAGTACTACAGTAGTACAAGTACACACGTATAAGTACTACAGTAGTACAAGTACACACGTATAAGTACTACTGCAGTACAAGTACACACGTATAAGTACTACAGCAGTACAAGTACACACGTATAAGTACTCCTGCAGTACAAGTACACACGTATAAGTACTACTGCAGTACAAGTACACACGTATAAGTACTACAGCAGTACAAGTACACACGTATAAGTACTACAGTAGTACAAGTACACACGTATAAGTACTACAGCTCCTGCAGTACAAGTACACACGTATAAGTACTACTGCAGTACAAGTACACATGTATAAGTACTACTGCAGTACAAGTACACACGTATAAGTACTACAGCTCCTGCAGTACAAGTACACATGTATAAGTACTACTGCAGTACAAGTACACATGTATAAGTACTACAGCTCCTGCAGTACAAGTACACACGTATAAGTACTACTGCAGTACAAGTACACATGTATAAGTACTACTGCAGTACAAGTACACACGTATAAGTACTACAGCTCCTGCAGTACAAGTACACACGTATAAGTACTACTGCAGTACAAGTACACATGTATAAGTACTACTGCAGTACAAGTACACACGTATAAGTACTACAGCTCCTGCAGTACAAGTACACACGTATAAGTACTACAGCTCCTGCAGTACAAGTACACACGTATAAGTACTACTGCAGTACAAGTACACATGTATAAGTACTACTGCAGTACAAGTACACACGTATAAGTACTACTGCAGTACAAGTACACACGTATAAGTACTACTACAGTACAAGTACACACGTATAAGTACTACTGCAGTACAAGTACACATGTATAAGTACTACTGCAGTACAAACACACAGTGATTTTCCACAGTTTTTATTGATTTATTTTTTCACCTTTTTGTTTGTTTCGTTTTCATGAATAAAATATATTTTAAAAACAGGTTTTCATTGGAGGATTTGTCCTCCTTTGTCCTCCTTTGTCCTCCTTTGTCCTCCTTTGTCCTCCTTTGTCCTCCTTTGTCCTCGTTTGTCCTCGTTTGTCCTCCTTTGTCCTCCTTTGTCCTCCTTTGTCCTCCTTTGTCCTCCTTTGTCCTCCTTTGTCCTCCTTTGTCCTCCTTTGTCCTCTAAACTCTGTGTCAGTTGTTCGTGTAAAATGTGAAATATAAAAGTATAAAGAGAGTCACTGAGGCGTGTCCCACACTTTAAACACAAGTGGACTTTAACCTCCATAAACCAGGAGCGTCCCCCTCAGACCAGGAGTGTCCCCCTCAGACCAGGAGTGTCCCCCTCAGACCAGGAGTGTCCCCCTCAGACCAGGAGTGTCCCCCTCAGACCAGGAGTGTCCTCAGACCAGGAGTGTCCTCAGACCAGGAGTGTCCTCAGACCAGGAGTGTCCCCCTCAGACCAGGAGTGTCCTCAGACCAGGAGTGTCCTCAGACCAGGAGTGTCCCCCTCAGACCAGGAGTGTCCCCCTCAGACCAGGAGTGTCCCCCTCAGACCAGGAGTGTCCTCAGACCAGGAGTGTCCCCCTCAGACCAGGAGTGTCCCCCTCAGACCAGGAGCGTCCCCCTCAGACCAGGAGTGTCCCCCTCAGACCAGGAGTGTCCCCCTCAGACCAGGAGTGTCCCCCTCAGACCAGGAGTGTCCTCAGACCAGGAGTGTCCCCCTCAGACCAGGAGCGTCCCCCTCAGACCAGGAGTGTCCCCCTCAGACCAGGAGCGTCCCCCTCAGACCAGGAGTGTCCCCCTCAGACCAGGAGCGTCCCCCTCAGACCAGGAGTGTCCCCCTCAGACCAGGAGTGTCCTCAGACCAGGAGTGTCCCCCTCAGACCAGGAGCGTCCCCCTCAGACCAGGAGTGTCCCCCTCAGACCAGGAGTGTCCTCAGACCAGGAGTGTCCCCCTCAGACCAGGAGTGTCCCCCTCAGACCAGGAGCGTCCCCCTCAGACCAGGAGCGTCCCCCTCAGACCAGGAGTGTCCCCCTCAGACCAGGAGTGTCCCCCTCAGACCAGGAGTGTCCCCCTCAGACCAGGAGCGTCCCCCTCAGACCAGGAGCGTCCCCCTCAGACCAGGAGTGTCCTCCTCAGACCAGGAGCGTCCCCCTCAGACCAGGAGCGTCCCCCTCAGACCAGGAGGTGCATTGTGGGACATTTTGAGTGCACTTCTTCTTCTCCTGCTGGACATTCAGACAGCTCCTGATGGGTGTAGAGCGCCCCCTACAGGGACAGTCTCTGGTTGTGCTGGATGTGTTTTCGTGGTCGCCCCCTGCTGTCGCTGAGAGGAAAAGCAGCTCCACCTGAACACGACGTTTTATGTTTGGACAGAAAGGGTTTGAGATTGTACTTCATTAAAAACAAAGAAGAGGAAAGACCTCAGCGATCAGGGAGTTCAGAGCGGAGTGTTTGACCAGGATTCATCAAAGTGAATGAAGCTGAAGGTAAGAGACTCCAACAAGAGACTCAGAACACAGAGGTAAAAGACAAAATAATCACTCTTCACCAAACACCGACTCCCCCCCCCTCTCTCTTCCTCTCCCCCCTCCCCCCCCCTCTCTCTCTCTTTCTCTCGACCCTCCCCCCCCTCTCTCTCTCTCTTCTCTCTCTCTCCCCCCTCTCTCTCCCCTCTCTCTCTCCCCTCTCTCCTCCCTCTCTCTCTCTCCCCCTCTCTCTCTCTCTCTCTCCCCTCCCTCTCTCTCTCCCCCTCTCTCTCCTCTCTCTCCCCCTCTCTCTCTCTCTCTCTCCCCCTCTCTCTCTCTCTCTCTCTCTCTCTCTCTCTCTCTCTCTCTCTCCCTCTCTCTCTCTCTCTCTCCTCCCCCCCTCTCTCTCTCTCTCTCCCCCCCTCTCTCTCTCTCTCTCCCTCTCTCTCTCTCTCTCTCTCTCTCTCTCTCTCCCCCTCTCTCTCTCTCTCTCTCTCTCCCCTCCCTCTCTCTCTCTCTCTCTCTCTCTCTCTCTCTCTCCTCTCTCTCTCTCTCTCTCTCTCTCTCTCCCCCCTTCTCTCTCTCTCTCTCCCTCTCTCTCCCCTCTCTCTCCCCTCTCTCTCTCTCTCTCTCCCCCCCTCCCCACCTCTCTCTCTCTCCCCCCTCTCCCCCCTCTCTCCCCCTCTCTCCCCTCTCTCTCTCTCTCTTTCTCTCCCCCTCCCCTCTCTCTCTCTCTCTCTCTTCTCTCTCCCCTCTCTCCCCCTCTCTCTCTCTTCCTCCCCCCTCCCCACCTCTCTCTCTCTCCCCTCTCTCTCCCCCTCTCCCCCTCTCTCTCTCTCCCCTCTCTCCCCCTCTCTCTCTCTCCCCCCCCCTCTCTCTCTCCCCCCCTCTCTCTCTCTTGTTCTTCTCTGTTACAGTTTGTCCTTTGTTCCTGATGATCCCAGAGTCATGTGACCCAACCAGGACCGAACCAGGACCCAACCAGGACCGAACCAGGACCCAACCAGGACCGAACCAGGACCCAACCAGGACCGAACCAGGACCCAACCAGGACCCAACCAGGACCCAACCAGGACCCAACCAGGACCCAACCAGGACCAAACCAGGACCGAACCAGGACCGAACCAGGACCAAACCAGGACCGAACCAGGACTAAACCAGGACCGAACCAGGACTAAACCAGGACCGAACCAGGACTAAACCAGGACCGAACCAGGACCAAACCAGGACCGAAACAGGACCGAACCAGGACCGAACCAGGACAAAACCAGGACCAGACCAGGTCTAAACCAGGACCGAACCAGGACTAAACCAGGACCTAACCAGGACCCAACCAGGACCGAACCAGGACCTAACCAGGACCTAACCAGGACCGAACCAGGACCTAACCAGGACCTAACCAGGACCTAACCAGGACCGAACCAGGACCGAACCAGGTCTAAACCAGGACCGAACCAGGACTAAACCAGGACCGAACCAGGACTAAACCAGGACCGAACCAGGACTAAACCAGGACCGAACCAGGACCAAACCAGGACCGAACCAGGACCGAACCAGGACCGAACCAGGACTAAACCAGGACCAGACCAGGTCTAAACCAGGACCGAACCAGGACTAAACCAGGACCGAACCAGGACCCAACCAGGACCGAACCAGGACCGAACCAGGACCGAACCAGGACCCAACCAGGACCGAACCAGGACCGAACCAGGACCCAACCAGGACCCAACCAGGACCCAACCAGGACCCAACCAGGTCTAAACCAGGACCGAACCAGGACCGAACCAGGACCGAACCAGGACCGAACCAGGACTAAACCAGGACCGAACCAGGACTAAACCAGGACCAAACCAGGACCAGACCAGGTCTAAACCAGGACCGAACCAGGACTGAACCAGGACCCAACCAGGACCCAACCAGGACCGAACCAGGACCCAACCAGGACCGAACCAGGACTAAACCAGGACCAGACCAGGTCTAAACCAGGACCGAACCAGGACTGAACCAGGACCCAACCAGGACCCAACCAGGACCCAACCAGGACCCAACCAGGACCCAACCAGGACCCAACCAGGACCCAACCAGGTCTAAACCAGGACCGAACCAGGACCGAACCAGGACCGAACCAGGACCGAACCAGGACCAAACAGGACCCAACCAGGACCCAACCAGGTCTAAACCAGGACCGAACCAGGACCAAACCAGGACTAAACCAGGACTGAACCAGGACCGAACCAGGACCAAACCAGGACCCAACCAGGACTAAACAAGGACCGAACCAGGACTAAACCAGGTCTAATCCCGGTCTGATCCCGGTCTGATCCCGGTCTGAGTCTGTGGTTTATGAACACGTTTAAACATGTGTGTGATTCAAGTCACAGTGAGTCATGAAAGACCCAGGACCAGGTCCAGGACCAGGACCAGGTCCAGGCCCAGGACCAGGACCAGGACCAGGACCAGGATGAGGACGAGGACCAGGCCCAGGCCCAGGACCAGGACCAGGACCAGGACCAGGCCCAGGACCAGGCCCAGGACCAGTAGAAAAAAGTCCTGTTAAGTATTTATTATAAAACGATGATTAAAACGTGCAAAGTTGTAGAATTTTCCCACACGACATGGAGCTAACGGTTGCCGTGGCGACGTGCCCGGGTCTGGTTGCCGTGGCGACGTGCCCGGGTGTTTGTGTCAGAGTCGTGGACGTCCCACTGGACACGATGGACCTCACTTTGAATCAAACGTTTGAAACGAAACGAACTGAGTTTATCATTTAAATATTCATGAATATTAATGAGCGACAAGTGATGAACACAAGACTTATACAAACCAGCACCTCCTCCCTCTCTCTCCTCTCTTCTCTCCCCCTCCTTCTCTCCTCTCCTCTCCTCCTCCCTCTCTCTCCTCTCCTCCTCCCTCTCTCCTCTCCTCTCCCTCCCCTCTCCCTCCTCCTTCTCTCCTCTCCTCTCCTCCTCCTCTCTCCTCTCCCCCTCTCTCCCCCCTCTCTCTCTCCCCTCCTTCTCTCTCCTCTCTCCTCTCCTCCTCCCTCTCTCTCCCCTCCTCCACCCCCTCTCTCCTCTCCTCCTCCCCCTCCTTCTCTCTCTCCTCTCCTCCCCTCTCTCCCTCTCTCTCTCCTCTCTCCCTCTCTCCCTCTCTCTTCTCTCCCCCTCCTCCCTATCTCCTCTCTTCTCTCCTCCTCCCTCTCTCCTCTCTCCTCCTCCCCTCTCTCTCCTCTCTCCCTCCTCCCCTCTCCTCTCCTCCTCCTCTCCTCTCTCCTCTCTCCTCTCTCTCTCTCCCTCTCTCCTCTCTCCTCTCCTCTCTCCCCTCCTTCTCTCTCCTCTCCCTCTCCTCCTCCTCTCTCTCTCCTCCCCTCTCTCCTCTCTCTCCTCTCTCCTCCTCCTCTCTCTCCTCTCCTCCTCCTCTCTCCTCCTCTCCTCCTCTCCTCCTCTCTCTCCTCTCCTCTCTCCTCTCCTCCTCTCTCCTCTCCTCCTCCTCCCCTCTCTCCTCCTCCCTCCTCCTCCTCTCCCTCCTCCCCTCTCTCTCCTCTCCTCCTCTCTCCTCTCCTCCTCCCCTCTCTCTCCTCTCCTCCCCCTCCCTCTCACCCCCCCTCCTCTTCCTCCCACTCTCCTCCTCCCCCTCTCTCTCCTCTCTTCTCTCCTCTCCTTCTCCCCCTCTCTCCTCTCCTCCTCCCCCCTCCTCCCCCCTCCTCCCCCCTCCTCCCCCTCTCCCCCCCTCAGGGTTATCCTCACAGCTCCAGTGAGTTCCTTGAGTCTAATCTGTTTTTTTTTTTAGATAAAACTCTGTTTTTAAGAAAATATTAAACATGTGTGACCTGCACCTGTAATAGACATGAACCAGGACTAGACCAGGACTGAACCAGGACTGAACCAGGTCTAAATAAAAACTAAACCACAACTTTTATAAGTTGGACTCTGGTCTCATTAAAATTACAATGATGCAGCTTCCTCCTGAAAGAGTTCAGAGGCCAAAGTCCAGTCCTGGTTTAGTCCTGGTTTAGTCCTGGTTTAGACCTGGTTTAGTCCTGGTTTAGTCCTGGTTTAGTCCTGGTTTAGTCCTGGTTTAGTCCTGGTTTAGTCCTGGTTTAGTCCTGGTTTAGACCTGGTTTAGACCTGGTTTAGACCTGGTTTAGACCTGGTTTAGACCTGGTTTAGACCTGGTTTAGACCCGGTTTAGACCCGGTTTAGACCTGGTTCAGGGACAGCTTGTACCAGGAGATATTTGAACAGAATAATTACATCACGTTGCAATAAATGAAAATATATGAGGTTTATTACATTTTAGATTTGCATAAAACATCACCGTACGACAGAAAGACCTGGTCTAGTCCTGGTTTAGTCCTGGTTTAGACCTGGTCTAGTCCTGGTTTAGTCCTGGTTTAGACCTGGTTTAGACCTGGTTCAGTCCTGGTCTAGTCCTGGTCTAGTCCTGGTTTAGTCCTGGTTTAGTCCTGGTTTAGTCCTGGTTTAGTCCTGGTCTAGTCCTGGTCTAGTCCTGGTTTAGTCCTGGTTTAGTCCTGGTCCAGTCCTGGTTCAGGGACAGCTTGTACCAGGAGATATTTGAACAGAATAATTACATCACGTTGCAATAAATGAAAATATATGAGGTTTATTACATTTTAGATTTGCATAAAACATCACCGTACGACAGAAAGACCTGGTCTAGTCCTGGTCTAGTCCTGGTCTAGTCCTGGTCTAGTCCTGGTTTAGTCCTGGTCTAGTCCTGGTCTAGTCCTGGTTTAGTCCTGGTCTAGTCCTGGTTTAGTCCTGGTTTAGTCCTGGTTTAGTCCTGGTTCAGTCCTGGTCTAGTCCTGGTCTAGTCCTGGTCTAGTCCTGGTCTAGTCCTGGTCTAGTCCTGGTCTAGTCCTGGTTTAGTCCTGGTTTAGTCCTGGTTTAGTCCTGGTCTAGTCCTGGTTCAGTCCTGGTTCAGTCCTGGTCTAGTCCTGGTCTAGTCCTGGTCTAGTCCTGGTCTAGTCCCCGGCTGTCGAGTAAAAACATTGAAGCTAAAACTAAGGATTATTTTAGAGTTTGTCGTTTAATAAAGTTATTTCTGTTGAAGGTTGAGGTTTTTAAACACATTTTACACCAAACAAAGGTTAAATGTGACTCAAGAGGGACATATTTATGAATAAAGTGTATTATTGACGCTTGTTTTTTGACATTTTGATTTAAAGTCACTGTCTTTGCTCTCGGTGTTTTACGGTCCGTTTAATCCAGACAAACGAACAATGACTTTAACAGTTGAACAGACGCGATTATTCGGATCATTTTATGGTAAAAGCTCCACAACAAAGAACACGGCGCCGACAAAAGGATCAGAACCGACCGCGGAGCAAACACCGGCTCCGCTTTTGTGGCCGAGTCTCCGGGAAAGTGCCGTGTTTTCCCGCAGCTCGGGCTCATTGTCCCGCTGCCCACGACAGAGACGCTCCGGCGGGACGGCAGCCGCACAAAGAGCCGCTTACGTAACACCGAGCGCCCCGGACACGAGCCCCGGGCCGGGCCGAGCGGAGCCGGGCCGGGCCGGGGCAGAGCCGGGCCGGGCCGGGGCACAGCCGGGCGGAGGCGGCCTGCTCCTGGCTCCGCACGGACTCCGCTGAAGAACGCGACCTTTTAAACACGCAACTTTCTTCCTTATTACCGCGGATCATTAACCCGTGAATCAGCAGGTTTTTACAGCCGGACAGGTCTCAGCGTCGATCCGTCTTTGCGGAAAACACCAAAAAGCCCTTCGTTTTCTGTAAAAACCACTTTTCAAACATGTTTAATGAGAATTCCAGAAGTCATTGTTGGCCGAGCGCTCCATTCAAAGGAAAAGCGCCGCCGCAGGGCTGGGTCAAAAAGTTGAACATTGACAGAAAAAGCGTGATCATATTCACTTTGAACTCAAGCCGAAGTTAAGTTTATTCGTGTGACAATTTAAAACTTAAAGAAACACTCGGATGATTCGACGTATGAACAGTTAAGTTTGTGATTAAATGTTAAAAAGTTGTTTTTGTCAATGGACTCTCGGTTGGGAAGCGGCAAGGCTGAGATTTATTGATCAAAATCGTTGAATTTTCCAACAAACGCAAAAACGTGCCGGCGATTCCTTCGAGGGACCGTCTCCGGTTTGTCGTGGGGTCGTTCTGGACGTGTTTGGTGGAAGGTGCGGGTTTTAAGAGGATTGTTTTCCCCGGTTTAAAGCCTCGATAAGCGGTGACAGTTGACGGCGCGGCTCGGCATTAGCTCCCCGAGTTTAGCGGCTCGTACCTCGGATCCGGTGAAGTGTCAGGGCCCCGTGGCGGCTTGAGTCCCGGTGAAACGCCGTTAAACGCTCGGTAAAGTCCGCCTGGATCCGCGCTCTTGGTCCCGGTGGCGTCCGCAGCTCCTCCGCAGCCTCCGGGCGCTCCAGATGCTCGGTGTCCGCTCAGGAGACGCTCTGCTCGGCCACAGTCTGCGCCCCGCCCCGCCGCCTGCTCCGGAAACAGAGCGCGCGAGGGAAAGCTAGAGCGACTTCCGGGTTCTGAAGCTGCGGCGGGAGCGGCGGCCATCTTGTGACTGTGAGAGGAGCGAAATGCTCGTAGAAAATAATAAATGAATCAAAGAAACGGTCTTTTTGAGAAATGAGATTGAAATGTTACGTATTGCAACATAATTTAATAATATTATAACAAGAATACAGTTGATTTATTTATGTACAGTTTAGTTAAGTACAGTTTTTAAGGATTTTTTGGTACTAAACTGTACAAGACCGTGTTAATATGTTAATGGACAATAAATAGGTTTTGAGAGAGATTTTATTAAGTTAAGTAGATGTACCGGGGGTTTTGTTGATAAAACAGATCTATTATGTTGTAGTTCTATTGAGATATGCATTTTTTATTTAGTTTGTTATTTTGAACAAGTTTAGTCATAGTTTTATCTTATTTTGAACCTCTATTTTCTTCTGCTCGTTGCCGTCTGATGAAAAGAATTTGCCTTTGGGGATGAATTATTATAAATGTATTTATAATAATGGACTGAACAGACGGAGAGTTTCAGTAAATGGTAAGAAAAAATATATAAGACAAAAGAACTGCCTGAGCTCCAGATCACACTTCAGTAATTTATGAAGAAAAGACATCGATTTGTGTAAAAAATAGAGAAGTAGAATTCTGGACTTTACAGGAGAAAAAGATTTACATTATATTATTGTCATCATTGGGTTAATGCGTGTTATTAATAATAATAATAATAATAATAATATAAAAACATAGGATCAAAGACTATTTAAATGTTAAAAAACAATATTAGAACAAAAGATAGTGATTAGAATGATCAAAGTATTTAAACTTTCTGGAGGCGTAAAGTCAGAGGCTCCTCCTCCGGGACAAGTACGAGTCAGGTTTGTGGAGCGGCAGCTCAGTCTGAGGACGACGCAGAGAAATAAAAACATCCAGCTTTTTATTTTTTATTTTAATTTGAGTATTTATTAGTTAAAACGTTACGTTTTGGTCTTTGAGATGCTTTTGTCGTTAAAAGTCCAGTTCTTCAGACTTTGTTTTTCAGTTTTTCGTCAGAACTTTATAAATGACTCGGACACAGAAGATCGAACAGATGTAAGAAAAGAATTAAAGAAGCTTCAGGACAATCCAGCCTTCTGATGTCGCCGTGGACGGGTTGCCATGACGACGGTCCCTCTAGCGTCCACGGCCCTCGCGCTGCGGGCGCCAGGTCTGACCCGAAAAACGGATTCACCGACTTCACACCGAAATAATAATAACGTGTTTAGAACAAAAAATAAGCGACAGTTTTGAATTTCAGGCAAGAAATGTCAGATTTACGTCTCAAATGGTGGACAACGTACTGTTTTCTCGCCTCAAAAATGATCTTTCAGCGTCACAAACATGTAATCAGTGCTAAAGTGTGTAATCTAAGAGCAGATAAAAGTCAAAACTATTGTGGACGCAACATTTCTGTGAGTATTTGTGCAACAAAACCTAAAAATCATCCCAAATGTTAAGTGTGTGTCATAAAGTGCTTCAGTAAAATCCAGTTAAATGTGTTTTTGGACCAACACCCGTCACTTTCATAAAGAGACCGCGTCTGTTTCTGATCGTTCTGAAGTGAAACGAGTCAAATATCCACGTGTTTTTACAGGAAATTAATAAAACTCTGTGTTTCAGAGATTGTTCGCCTAAAACTACTAAAAACATCCGCTGTTTTAAGAAGAACAACCTGCTCCGACTTTTCATTCACAAAAAAAGTCGCTG
Source organism: Rhinogobius similis (assembly GCA_019453435.1). Lineage (NCBI taxonomy): Eukaryota > Metazoa > Chordata > Actinopteri > Gobiiformes > Gobiidae > Rhinogobius > Rhinogobius similis. Next base: position 6,745,080 of record CM033620.1, on the reverse strand, counting down.
TAAAATAAAACCTGACCTGGCAACCTGCGTCGGCCCGTGACGTCATGACGCAGGGACGTACAACCGGGAAGAGACCGGTGTTTGGTTTGGTTTTTGTTGGTTTATTCATTTTTATTTTTATCTATTTACTAATTTTATAAGTAGTTGTTGATGCGTTGCTAAATTCACTTATTTTCACAAAATTAAAAGCGGAATAAATAAATAAATAAATTAAATTAAACTTCATCCGTTTGGTTTTAAAGCCGTAATGTTGACGCTGTGTCGTGTTTTCGGTTCCTTTCGATCCTGTCAAACCTTTTCATTTCATTCGCACGTCTTTCCTCCGGAGGCGCCTCTGGGTGCAGTTCCCGTGTGCGCCAGCAGAGGGCGCCGCTACCCGCAGACGGACGACGTGAACGCGCACAGAGCTGGGTCACGCGCGCCCGGAGCAATCAGAGCGTGTTTAACGAGCATTCGATTAAAAATAGCCCGAACTCACGAGCCTGAGGAGGGTTCTCAACGTGAGGCGCGCGGCCAAAGAGCGGACCAGGAGCTTAGAGTTAACGTAGAGTTTATGGAAATGTGACGAGACCAAAGCAAAGGCTGCAGTTTATGAAGTTAAATCATTTCCCCCGCAGTAGATTTGTTAAAACAAGCAACAAAAACTGGACTAAAAGTGACAAAAATGTGTCAAAAAGCGACATAAATGAGTAAAAGTGTCAAAACCGTGATTGAACGGGACAAAAACTGGACTAAAAGTGACAAAAATGTGGATAAAAATGATTAAAATGTGTCCTAAAGTGACAAATACTTGACTAAAAGCTGCAAAATGTGATTAAAACTGAGAAAACATGACTAAAACGGACAAAGACGGAGATAAAAGCTCGACAAAAAGAAGCGCATTCATTACTCAACAGTTTAGATTTGTTCATGTTCCAAAAACGCGTCAAAACCACGACGAGAAGTGACTAAAAGTGACATAAATGAGTAAAAGTGTCAAAACCGTGATTGAAAGTTACAAAAACTGGACTAAAAGTGACAAAAATGTGGATAAAAATGTGTCCTAAAGTGACAAATACTTGACTAAAAGCTGCAAAATGTGATTAAAACTGAGAAAACTTGACTAAAAGTGACAAAAATGTGGCAAAAAACGACATAAATGAGTAAAAGTGTCAAAACCATGATTGAAAGGAACAAAAACTGGACTAAAAGTGACAAAAATGTGGATAAAAATGATAAAAATGTGGATAAAAATGTGTCCTAAAGTGACAAATACTTGACAAAAAGCTGCGAAATGTGATTAAAACTGAGAAAAACTTGACTAAAACTGACAAAGACGACAAAAGCTCGACAAAAAGAAGCGCATTCATTACTCAGTTTAGATTTGTCAAAAAGTGACTAAAAGTGTCAAAACCGTGATTGAAAGCAACAAATACTTGACTAAAAGTGCCAAACAGGAGCGTCTGTTGTTCGTCGGTTCAGTTTCAGTCTTGTGTCGTGTTTAAAATGTAAACTTTGAACAGGATCTCGTTATTAAAACATAAATCTCGTCACAAAACTGGACAGAAAAACCACATTGTTTCATTTCTTTTTGGTTTAAAGCCGTCGTGTTGTCACTTTGCTCCTGAGGGTCAAATAAAGGCTCAAATGTAGATTTTCTTGTGGTAAAACTCAGACTTTTAACTCTAGAAACAAAATGTACCAAAAAAACAAGATTTAGATTTTCAAACCCAACCGCTCTTTTACTGCGATCAGTCTTTTTTAACTTCAACGTCCAAAAATCCAAATCAACAAATGAACTTTTTTCCTCTTGTTCCACGTCTGGCTTGTTATTTTCCAGGTTTCCCAGGTTTTCCAGGACTCGTGGGAACCCTGGTTTGGACTTGTTCGAGTCCAGATTAACTCATTCACAGAGCGGCCGGTGAACACGTTTACAGCACACACTAAAACCTGTCTATTTGGCCGCTCTCTGTACATTTGTGTAAATATTGTTTTATATTTTGTGTTGATGTAGTGTCTGTTTTTGTCAGTTTTATTGCCGTTTTGACACCATGGCCGGGGACTACAGATGAAAAACAGCCTCTTTGGCTAATTCTGGCTGTTTTACTCATGTTTTACTCATGTTTTACTCATGTTTTACTCATGTTTTACTCATGTTTTACTCATGTTTTACTCATGTTTTACTCATGTTTTACTCATGTTTTACTCATGTTTTACTCATGTTTTATGAAATTGCACTGTCCCCTTTTGGAAATAAACTAAACTCCTGGTCTAGTCCCAGTTTTGGTGTTTTTTTCAGACGGCATTGGAACAAAAACAGCACAAAACCCAACCTTTATGGCGTAAAAGTGTGTCGTGCTTTAAACCTCCAGAAAATCCTGTTTAGATTTGACAAAAACCTGAAACTAAAAGTCACAAAAACACATCAAAAAGTGACTAAAGTGTGACTAGAATCAGAAAAATGTGTCTAAAAGCGACAAAAACTGACTTAATGGCTGCAGGTGTGGGTCGTCTTCTTGGTGGAATCACAGAGTGGTTTTGGTGACACTTTGAACCACGAGGTCCTCAGAAACTGAACCGTCTTCCTGTGTTTGAGGCGCCACAGAAGTACACGCTCCGACCGACCGGACTCCCCCCCCCATCAAGCGCACATCCACAGAAACTATGTCAACCGTTTGTGCTTCGTTTGTGCTGCTTTAGTTTGAGATATTACGATTCTTTTATGGGTCAAATGAGGGTCCAGTCCCCCAGAAGCTTAAACATGCCCCAAACCGGCCCAAAATGTTCACTGACGCTGTAAATGTGCGTGTTAGTCACTTCTTTTATAATTATGTCAGAAGCGATTAATATGACGAGGCCAAACTATGAAAACAGCTCCTACGACTCAATGGCAGATCCACAGAAAAACCTAAGTCTGTCAGACTTTTAGAGCTTCAGTGATGATCCACTTCTGTTGTTTTACAGTGTTTTCCTCTCGCCGCTGCCACCTGCTGGACGGAAATCACGTCACACAATTACCACGAAAATAATGATTAAAATATTCTTTAAATACGATTGTACAAACGAAATATGAACGGCACAAACGAAGCACAATCGAGTCATGTGACCTTTGGATGTTTTAGAGCCATTTAACCCTTTGGGGGCTGATAATAAATAATAATAATAATAATAAATAAAATCGTAAATATTGATAAAACCATAACAGCACAAACGAAACTCTTCACAGCACAAACGCGGCACTAACGATTGACAACATTTTGGGCAACATTAGGGGTGCACGGTGGCAGAGCGGCTAGAGCTTCTGCCTCTCAATAAGGAGATCGTGGGTTCGAATCCTGCACCACCCCAACATCGTGGTTTCGAATTCTGAACCACCCTAACATCACACGATCTCTCTGGTGGAGTCTGCATGTCCTCCCCGTGTTACCGTGGGTTCACTCCGGGTTCTCTGGCTCCTCCCACCGTCCAAACACATGACTGTGTAGGTTAATTGACAACTCTAAATTGTCCCGAGTGAATGAATGTGAGAGTGAATGGTTGTCTGTCCTTGTCTGTGTCTCTGTGTCTCTGTGATGAGTGTACACTGTCCAGGGTGTACCCCGCCTAAGGCCCAAAGTCACTGGGACAGGCTCCAGTCACCCGCGACCCCTAACGGGAATAAGCGGTAGAAAATGAATGAATGAATGAATGAACATTTTGGGCCGTTTTGGGGCATTTTTAAGCTTCTTGGGGACTGGGCGACCCTCATTTGACCCAAAAAAGAATCGTTACAAACAAAGCACAAACGATTGACACAGTTTTTGCGTTTGATGGGGGGGGGGGGGGCAACTTCACGGTTGTTCAAGACCTCCACCTCGACCGTCGGCGGTAAATCGTCTCGACGCTCTGAAAGCCTCTCGCTTGAACGACGTCTTTAGATGTAAAGATCTTGTACTTTTACTTTATTTTATTGTAATTCAATGGTGTTTCTCACAGTCGGGTGTTTCACTTTCACTCGTCCGTGTTTGTGGTGCAGTTGTTTGTGATGTTGAGCTTGTGTTTCCACCGGGGTTTGAACTGCAAATAAACTAATCTAAAAAAAAAAATAAATCAACTAAAAACGCAACTGAACGTGACATAAACGTGTCTTAAAGTGACTTCCTGTCATTTAAAATTTTGATTTTTCTAAATTTTTTCACAAACAGCTACTTCAGTTCAGACGCACAACTATAGTAAGTCATTGCCACAGATGCCCTTCCATAAAAAAGTCCTAATTAGAACATGTTGAGAACCTGTCGTAGAGACTAATTATCACGTCATTTGACCTTTGATCTGCCAGAGGAGTAAGAGTGTTCTAAGCTTTTAAATGAAAATTATAGAAACAAACAGCTATTTTCAAATATTTTAAGCCAAAATAAAATACCCAAATGAACATAATATTCTTAAAGCGACAAAACTGTGACCAAAAGTGACAAAAACCTGTTAAATCGACCAAAAAGTGACCAAACGTCCCTAAAAGTGCTGTGAAGGGTTCAAATCCTGGTTTGGACGTCACCGGACGGCGTTGACGAAGGAAACAAACCACCCACAAACTCCAAATGAACAGAGTCTTTATGGAACCAAAGCAACGTTTAACTTACGGTTTAGTTTTCAATTTAAAAAAACATAGACAAGAGTTTAAGGCAAACGAAGCATAAATAAACCTGTAACAGTCCTGGTTCTGCTGTAGATTTAATGCTGAAAAACTCCACAGAAGCAAATGACGTTCAACTCAGACAAACAAACTTCCGGAATTATTATTATTATTATTCTTCTTCTTCTTCTTTCTACATGTTTTTCTTAAATTAACGGAGCACAGTGAGAGAAATGCTGTCACAGTTCAGGTTTTCTTTTAGTACAAAGTCTTTTTTTCCCCCGAAAGCGGCCGTTTGGGAGGAGCTTCTGGACCTTCAGGAGGAGCTTCTAGACCTTCAATGGGTTCTAGACCTTCAGGAGGTGGTTCTGGGTCTTCAGGACGTTCTGGATCTGCAGGAGGAGCTTCTGGACCTTCAGGAGGAGCTTCTGGACCTTCAGGAGGAGCTTCTGGACCTTCAGGAGGAGCTTCTAGACCTTCAGGAGGTGGTTCTGGATCTGCAGGACGTTCTGGGTCTGCAGGACGTTCTGGGTCTGCAGGACGTTCTGGGTCTGCAGGACGTTCTGGGTCTGCAGGACGTTCTGGGTCTTCAGGAAGTTCTGGATCTCCAGGACGACATTCTGGATCTCCAGGACGACATTCTGGATCTCCAGGACGACATTCTGGATCTTCAGGACTTTCTGGATCTGCAGGACGTTCTGGACCTTCAGTGTGTTCTGGATCTGCAGGACGTTCTGGATCTTCAGGAGGAGGTTGTGGATCTGCAGGAGGAGGTTGTGGATCTGCAGGAGGAGGTTCTGGATCTGCAGGAGGAGGTTCTGGATCTGCAGGACGTTCTGGATCTGCAGGAGGACGTTCTGAATCTGCAGGAGGAGGTTCTGGATCTGCAGGACGTTCTGGATCTGCAGGAGGACGTTCTGAATCTGCAGGAGGAGGTTGTGGATCTGCAGGAGGAGGTTCTGGATCTGCAGGAGGAGGTTGTGGATCTGCAGGAGGAGGTTGTGGATCTGCAGGAGGAGGTTCTGGATCTGCAGGAGGAGGTTCTGGATCTGCAGGACGTTCTGGATCTGCAGGAGGACGTTCTGAATCTGCAGGAGGAGGTTCTGGATCTGCAGGACGTTCTGGATCTGCAGGAGGACGTTCTGAATCTGCAGGAGGAGGTTGTGGATCTGCAGGAGGAGGTTCTGGATCTGCAGGAGGACGTTCTGGATCTGCAGGAGGAGGTTCTGGATCTGCAGGAGGACGTTCTGGATCTGCAGGAGGAGGTTGTGGATCTTCAGGGGCTGAGCAGCGGCGGTGATGGACCAGTTTCTTGGATTTCGGGTTCCTCGGACGAGCCGGGGGCGGAGTCTGGGTTGTGGGGGTTGTCCTTTTGCTGCTGCTGCGTTTGGAGTCTTAGAATGAGCTCCTTGATCTCCTCGCGCTTGGTCTTCATGCGCTGAGGAGGAAACCAGTCCGACAGGTTCAGCGGCAAATGGAAACTAGGAATGGGATTCTGCAAAAGACAGAGGCTCGGGTTAGACCTGGTTTGGTCCTGGGTTAGTCCTAGTTTGGTCCTGGTTTAGACCTGGTTTAGACCTGGTTTAGTCCTGGTTTAGTCCTGGTTTAGTCCTGGTTTAGTCCTGGTTTAGACCTGGTTTAGACCTGGTTTAGTCCTGGTTCAGTCCTGGTTTAGTCCTGGTTTAGTCCTGGTTTAGTCCTGGTTTAGTCCTGGTTTGGTCCTGGTTTAGACCTGGTTTAGTCCCGGTTTGGTCCTGGTTTAGTCCTGAGTCTGAGGTCGAGCTCAGAGTTTCACAAAAAGGCGTTCAGTCGTTCTGAGTGACTAAAAAGCAACAAAAAGTGACATAAACTTGGCTGAAAAAGACAAAGATGAGACTAAAAACGCAAATAAAACGGAAAAAATGCTACAAAAGTGACTAAAACACTATTAATAGCGAAAAATGCAATTAAGACGCATCAAAAAGCCACAAAAACGTGAAAAAAAGAGCAGAGCACGACTAAAAGTGCTACTAAAGTGACTAAAACACAACAAAAACGACTATAACACTTATGAGCGATAGAATCCGACTGAAAGCGGAAAAAATGTGAGTAAAAAACAACAAAAACACAACTTAAAGTGGAAAAACGCAACTAAAAACAACAAAAACGTGACTGAATGATCTGTTTTTAATCTTGAGGTCGATGTCAGCGATTCACAAAAAGACGTTTAGTGAATGACAAAAACAAAATGTAACTAAGACACAAACGCAAACAAAAATGCTACAAAAGTGACAAAAATATTATAAATAACGATAAAATTTGAAAACGCAACTAAACAACAAAAACTTGAAAACAAAATGACGAAAATGTGACTGAAAAAAGACCAAAGAGCAACAAAAAGTGCAACAAACACCGACAGGAACATTACAAAAGCAACTAAAAGAGTAATAAATGTAGAAAAACGAGACTGAAAGCGACAAAAACATAACAAAAAGACAAAATGGTGAGAAAAAAAAATCAACAAAACAACTTATAGTGAAAAAATGCAACTAAAATAAACTAAAACGCATTAAAAACACAAAAAACTAAACCAACATAAATGTGACTGGGCGGTCCTTAGCGGCGGATGCTAACGTGCTTTGCTAACGTCTTTGCTAGCGTTGTGTTAGCGTCGTGTTCTGACCTGGAAGAAGCTCTCGACGTACTGCAGGACGTACACGCCGCAGTCGCTGAAGTTGTCCTGCTGCGGGACTCTGGGACTCGAACCCTTCACCACGTCTTTGTTAAAGCTCCTCTGAGAGCCGCGGCGCACCTCCCACTCCACCTCCAGGTACCTGAAACAAACGCACCCAGAACCTGAAACAAGCGCACCCACAACCTGAAACAAACGCACCCAGAATCTGAAACAAACGCACCCAGAACCTGAAACAAACGCACCCACAACCTGAAACAAACGCACCCAGAATCTGAAACAAACGCACCCAGAATCTGAAACAAACGCACCCAGAATCTGAAACAAACGCACCCAGAATCTGAAACAAACGCACCCACAATCTGAAACAAACGCACCCACAACGTCAAACAAAAACGCACCCAGAATCTGAAACAAACGCACCCACAACCTGAAACAAACGCACCCACAACGTCAAACAAGCGCACCCACAACCTGAAACAAACGCACCCACAACGTCAAACAAACGCACCCAGAATCTGAAACAAGCGCACCCTCAATCTGAAACAAGCGCACCCTCAATCTGAAACAAGCGCACCCTCAATCTGAAACAAGCGCACCCACAATCTGAAACAAGCGCACCCTCAATCTGAAACAAGCGCACCCAGAATCTGAAACAAGCGCACCCAGAATCTGAAACAAACGCACCCATAACCTGAAACAAACGCCCCCGCAACCTGAAACAAGCGCACCCAGAATCTGAAACAAGCGCACCCTCAATATGAAACAAGCGCACCCTCAATCTGAAACAAGCGCACCCTCAATCTGAAACAAGCGCACCCTCAATCTGAAACAAACGCACCCATAACCTGAAACAAACGCACCCTAAATCTGAAACAAGCGCACCCACAACGTCAAACAACCCCAGAGAGAAAGAAACACCACAGAAAGAAAAAAATGCATCTGTAATTATAAAAACTCCTCCGCTAACACAAATCCCGATGAGGGAATGCCTGACTGAGAGAACGTGATTAAAAGACAAAGACTACTTTAACAGAACTGAATGTGACAAAACCGCAACTAAAAATGACAAAAACCCAACAAAAAGACAAAAACGCGACTATAAACGACAAAACCATGACTAAAAACGTCAAAAATGCGACTAAAAACGACGAAAATCCAAAGAAAGACAAAAATGTAACCACAAGCGACAAAAATGTGACTAAAACAAAACTCTAACTAAACGACAAACCGCGACTAAAAACGACAAAACCACAACTAAAAACAACAAAAACGCGTCAAAAACTACAAAAACCCAACTAAATTACAAAAACGCAACTAAAAACGACAAAAAACGACAAAAACGTGACTAAAAACGACAAATGTGAATGTGAACAGAATCCTTTCATTAAAACATAAACCTAATCCCCACTGGTTCTAAACGGTGCAGCTGTTAAAGAAAACAGAACAATACAAAGTGAACATGACTCGGGATCTGAACCATCCGCCCGAGTTAACCCTGATGCCCCGCCGCTGGGACTCACTCTCGGAGGGTTTTGACGACGGTGGACCGAGCCGGGCCTCGCAGAGAGTCCATGATGAGGATGCAGGGCCTGGGGAGAGGAGCAGAAGGGTCGGTCCTGCGGCTCACAGTCCGCGTTTAGTCCCTGTTTAGTCCGCGTTTAAGTCTGCGTTTAGCCCGCGTTTAAGTCTGCGTTTAGTCCCTGTTTAGTCCGTGTGTTTAGTCCGTTTAAGTCCGCGTTTAGGTCCGGGTTTAAGTCCGCGTTTAGGTCCGCGTTTTTAGGTCCGGGTTTAAGTCCGGGTTTAAGTCCGGGTTTAAGTCCGGGTTTAAGTCCGCGCTTTTAGGTCCGCGCTTTTAGGTCCGTGTTTTTAGGTCCGCGTTTAAGTCCGCGTTTTTAGGTCCGCGTTTAAGTCCGCGTTTTTAGGTCCGCGTTTAGGTCCGGGTTTAAGTCCGCTTTTAGGTCCGCGTTTAAGTCCGCGTTTTTAGGTCCGCGTTTTTGTCCGCTTTTAGGTCCGCGCTTTTAGGTCCGCGTTTTTAGTCCGCGTTTAGGTCCGCGTTTAGGTCCGCGTTTAGTCCGCGTTTAGGTCCGCGCTTTTAGGTCCGCGCTTAGGTCCGCGTTTAAGTCCGGGTTTAAGTCCGGGTTTAAGTCCGGGTTTAAGTCCGGGTTTAGGTCCGCGTTTAGGTCCGCGTTTTTGTCCGCTTTTAGGTCCGCGCTTTTAGGTCCGCGTTTTTAGGTCCGCGTTTTTAGTCCGCGTTTTTAGTCCGCGTTTAGTCCGCAGGTCGCGTTGGGTCGGCGTAGTCCGCGTTTAGTCCGCGTTTAGTCCGCGTTCAGTCCGCGTTCAGTCCGCGTTCAGTCCGCGTTCAGTCCGCGTTCAGTCCGCGTTCAGTCCGCGTTCAGTCCGCGTTCAGTCCGCGTTCAGTCCGTGTGTTTAGTCCGTGTGTTTAGTCCGTGTGTTTAGTCCGTGTGTTCAGTCCGTGTGTTCAGTCCGCGTTCAGTCCGCGTTCAGTCCGTGTGTTTAGTCCGTTTTCAGTCCGTGTGTTTAGTCCGTGTGTTTAGTCCGTGTGTTTAGTCCGTTTGTTTAGTCCGTTTTCAGTCCGTTTTCAGTCCGTTTTCAGTCCGTTTTCAGTCCGTGTTTAGTCCGTGTGTTTAGTCCGTGTGTTTAGTCCGTGTGTTTAGTCCGTTTTCAGTCCGCGTTCAGTCCGGCGTTCAGTCCGCGTTCAGTCCGGCGTTCAGTCCGGCGTTCAGTCCGGCGTTCAGTCCGGCGTTCAGTCCGGCGTTCAGTCCGGCGTTCAGTCCGGCGTTCAGTCCGCGTTCAGTCCACGTTCAGTCCGCGTTCAGTCCGCGTTCAGTCCGCGTTCAGTCCGCTTTCAGTCCGCTTTCAGTCCGTTTTCAGTCCGTTTTCAGTCCGTGTGTTTAGTCCGTTTTTAGTCCGTTTTTAGTCCGTTTTCAGTCCGTTTTCAGTCCGTGTTCAGTCCGTGTTCAGTCCGTTTCTAGTCCGTTTCTAGTCCGTGTGTTTAGTCCGTGTGTTTAGTCCGTGTGTTTAGTCCGTGTGTTTAGTCCGTGTGTTTAGTCCGTGTGTTTAGTCCGTGTGTTTAGTCCGTTTGTTTAGTCCGTGTTCAGTCCGTGTTCAGTCCGTGTTCAGTCCGTGTTCAGTCCGTGTTCAGTCCGTGTTCAGTCCGTGTGTTTAGTCCGTGTGTTTAGTCCGTTTTCAGTCCGTTTTCAGTCTGTGTGTTTAGTCCGTTTTTAGTCCGTTTTTAGTCCGTTTTCAGTCCGTTTTCAGTCCGTGTGTTTAGTCCGTTTTTAGTCCATTTTTAGTCCGTGTTTAGTCCGTTTTCAGTCCGTTTTTAGTCCGTTTTCAGTCCGTTTTCAGTCCGTTTTTAGTCTGTTTTTAGTCCGTTTTTAGTCAGTTTCCGGGTCACTCACTGTTTGCAGAGCGTGGGTTTCGAGGCCAAACACGAGCCGTCGTTGGAGGCGTCGTCGGCCAGAGCTCCGTCCTCGCTGCACTCGTCCTGGACAAACGGGAACAACACGTTTGCTTTTCAGATTTAAACCCTGGTCACGATCACAGTGTGGAGCGTGAGGTCATGAAAACATCAGGATAAACGATAATAAAACATAAGACGGCTCTTCTTTCTGCTCCTTTTAATTCATTTTACAACTTTTAATGCTGTGTCACTCGGTCTGTTTGATCCAGAGATAAAAACAGAATCCTGAGCTGGTCTGTTCAAACACACTTTCTCCTGATGTTTAGCCTCTGAGCAGATTTATTTACCTCTTAAAGGAGCTGCACCATTAAACCAAATCCACACAAAAACCACATTTAAATGGATGGAATTGTCACAAAGACTGCAGTGTGTGGAGTGCAATAATTAATAACAAAATGTCTTGTTTTAATTTGTATAAAAACTGCTGACACTGCACGACTAAAAACGACAAAAACGCAACTAAAAAGGAGCAATACCGTGACTAAAAATGACAAAAACCCAACTAAAAGACAAAAACACAACTAAGAATGTCAAAACCGTGTCTAAAGGACAAAACCGTGACTAAAAACGACGAAACCACGACAAAACCCAACTAAAGGACAAAACCGTGACTAAACACGACAAAAACGCGACTAAACGTGACAAAAACCCAACTAGACGACAAAACTGTGAATATAAACAAAAAAACACGACTAAAACAACAAAAACGTGACTAAAAACGACAAAACCGAGACTAAAAACGACAAAAACGCGACTAAAAACGACAAAAACGCGACTAAAAGTGACAAAAACCCAACTAGAAGACAAAAAAACGTGAATAAAAATAAAAACAGAATCCTGAGCTGGTCCTGGGACAATCTGTTTTAAATGTTTTAAATCTGACTGTTTGTGTCTGTAATGCAGTCGTCTGTTCAAACACACTTTCTCCTGATGTTTAGCCTCTGATGACTCTGATGACTTTATTCACCTCTTAAAGGAGCTGCATGATTAAACCAAATCCACACAAAAACCACATTTAAATGGATGGAATTGTCACAAAGACTGTTTGGAGTGCAATAATTAATAACAAAATGTCTTGTTTTAATTTGTATAAAAACTGCTGACACTGCACGACTAAAAATGACAAAAACCCAACTAAAAGACAAAAACACAACTAAGAATGTCAAAACCGTGTCTAAAAGACAAAACCGTGACTAAAATCGACAAAACCACGACAAAACCCAACTAAAGGACAAAACCGTGACTAAACACGACAAAAACGCGACTAAAAGTGACAAAAACCCAACTAGGCGACAAAACTGTGAATATAAACGAAAAAACACAACTAAAACAACAAAAACGTGACTAAAAACGACAAAAACGCGACTAAAAACGACAAAAACGCGACTAAAAATGACAAAAACGTGACTAAAAACGACAAAACCAAGACTAAAAACGACAAAACCGTGACTAAAAACGACAAAACCACGACAAAACCCAACTAAAGGACAAAACCGTGACTAAACACGACAAAAACGCGACTAAACGTGACAAAAACCCAACTAGACGACAAAACTGTGAATATAAACGAAAAAACACGACTAAAACAACAAAAACGAGACTAAAAACGACAAAACAGAGACTAAAAACGACAAAACAGAGACTAAAAGTGACAAAACAGAGACTAAAAGTGACAAAAACCCAACTAGAAGACAAAAAAACGTGAATATAAATAAAAACAGAATCCTGAGATGGTCCTGGGACAATCTGTTTTAAATGTTTTAAATCTGACTGTGTCTTTAATGCAGCCGTCTGTTCAAACACACTGTTTCTCCTGATGTTTAGCCTCTGATGACTTTATTCACCTCTTAAAGGAGCTGCACAATTAAACCAAATCCACACAAAAACCACATTTAAATGGATGGAATTGTCACAAAGACTGCAGTGTGTGGAGTGCAATAATTAATAACAAAATGTCTTGTTTTAATTTGTATAAAAACTGCTGACACTGCACTTTGGATTTGAACAAAAATGTTCTGAAACAAGAGACAAAAGAGACAAAAATGTGTTCAAAAGCGACAAAAACAGGTCTACAAACAACAAATGCAACGCAACAAAACACAACTAAAAGCCACAAAATATTGTTAAAAACATAAGCTACAGTAAATACTTAAAAGAACAGAACACTTTTTCATTATTTCACACTTTCTGGAGCACAAATCTTATCAAAAACAACAAAAAGTGCAAACTAAATGTTGACACGATAAACTCTGAGCCCCAAAAACATTGTTCTGTCCATCACACACTGAAGGACACATCGATCATCATCACGGACTGTTTTTGGGTCGAGACGCAAAAACAATCATCGTCAAATGAAACCAGAAACAGAGAGAAACATGAGCACTTTTTCTGAACGGTGCATCGTTTTCAGCGTTTCCTGCAGAGTTTTTGACAAAAGGTGGACAGAGACTCAAACACAAACCTGACACGAGCTGTGGTCGTCGGAGAAAGTGAAAGGATCGTCGTCTTTGCTTCTGGAGCCGTAACAGACGCTGATTCTGTGCAGTTCACCTGGAAAGAACAAGAAGAGGGTTCACCCGGACACTTAGAAACCATTTGAGTCGATGGAGATAAAGAAATGTATCTAACAAACATGACAGAGTGACACAAAACACGTCCAAAAGTGACTAAAACGTGATTAAAAGCTACAAAAACACGACTACAAGCAACACAAACGCAACTGATGGTAAGAAAAACATGACAAAACAGGACCAATAGCAACACGAACGCAACTTAGAGACAAAAATGGCAATAAAAGGGACAAAAATGTGATTAAAAGTAACAAAAACACGACTAAAAGCGACAAAAGCGTGACTAAAAGCAACAAAAACGCAAGTAAAAGCGACAAAAATGCAACTCAAAATGACAAGAATGCGTCAAAAAGCGACAAAAATGAGACTAAAATGACAAAAATGTGACTAAAAGTGACAAAAACACGACTAAAAATGACAAAAATTTGACTAAAAATGACAAAAATGTGACTAAAAGTGACAAAAACACGACTAAAAGCAACAAAAACGCAAGTAAAAGCGACAAAAATGCATCTAAAAGTGACAAAAACGCATCAAAAAGCGACAAAAATGTGACTAAAAATGACAAAAATGTGACTAAAAGTGACAAAAACACGACTAAAAATGACAAAAATTTGACTAAAAATGACAAAAATGTGACTAAAAGTGACAAAAACACGACTAAAAGTGACAAAAACGCGACTAAAAGCGTCTAGAAGCGACAAAAACGCGACTAAATGTGACAAAACCGCCACTATAAGCAACAAAACGTGACTAAAAGTGACAAAAACACTACTAAAAGCGACAAAATGCGTCAAAAAGAGACAAAATGCGATTAATAGTGACTATAACGCAACAAAAAGCAACAAAAACGTGACTAAAAGCATCAAAAATGCAACTGAAAGTGACAAAAATGCATCTAACAGCGACAAAAACGGAAGTAAAAACGCAACTAAAAGCGACAAAAAGTAACAAAGACACGTTTAAATGTCAAACAACTGAGAGTGACAAAAATGCAACTAAAAATGACAAAACTGTGTTGTTGAACAGAATCCTATTATTAAAAGATGAATCGAAAAACGTCACACAAGAGGGAGTTCAGCAGGAAGTGTTTGTGACGGTCGGAGGGAGAGGACTTTCTAACCGGGATTCACCAAACTAGTGTGACTGAAGCTAAAGGCAGCTCCAGGTGTGTGTTTTGACGTTAGAACACGATTTAAAGCTCAAACAAGTCCATTTTCCATAATATTCCTTTAAATCTCATCCGAGGCAAAGAAAAGCTCCACAAACACGAGGTTCAAAACACTCTTGATCCGTTTGGACTCACTGCTGAAGCTCTGCTCTGGCGCGCTCTCCTGGTTCTCGTCCTGGTTCTCGTCCTGGTTCTCGTCCTGAGTCTCCGCCTGGTTCTCGTCCTGGTTCTCGTCCTGGTTCTCCTCGTCCTCGTCCTGGATCTCGTCCCGGGTCTCGTCCCGGGTCTCGTCCGGCTCGGGGGAGGCACAGGGCGACAGCGGGCGACAATGGTCCGGGATCGGCTCCGTCTGGGGCTCGGGGCTCGGACTCTGGCCCTGGAACTGAGGGTTGGGCTCCAGCAGGGGGCGCTCCAGGCCGGGGAAGCAGATGACAGCCAGGTACCAGTGAGCTCTGAGACAGAAACAGGTCTGAAACAGGGTCTGAAACAGGGTCTGAAACAGGACTGAAACAGGACTGAAACAGGCCTGAAACAGGTCTGAAACAGGGTCTGAAACAGGACTGAAACAGGCCTGAAACAGGTCTGAAACAGGGTCTGAAACAGGACTGAAACAGCCCTGAAACAAGGACTGAAACAGGTCTGAAACAGGTCTGAAACAAGGACTGAAACAGGTCTGAAACAGGACTGAACCAGGCCTGAAACAGGTCTGAAACAGGTCTGAAACAAGGACTGAAACAGACCTGAAACAGGACTGAAACAGGACTGAAACAGGACTGAAACAGGTCTGAAACAGCCCTGAAACAAGGACTGAAACAGGTCTGAAACAGGTCTGAAACAAGGACTGAAACAGGTCTGAAACAGGACTGAAACAGGACTGAACCAGGCCTGAAACAGGTCTGAAACAGGACTGAAACAGGACTGAACCAGGCCTGAAACAGGACTGAAACAGGTCTGAAACAGACCTGAAACAGACCTGAAACAAGGACTGAAACAAGGACTGAAACAGGTCTGAAACAGGACTGAACCAGGCCTGAAACAGGTCTGAAACAGGACTGAACCAGGCCTGAAACAGGTCTGAAACAGGTCTGAAACAGGACTAAAACAGGACTAAACCAGGTCTAAACTAGTTCTAAAGCAGGACTAAACCAGGACTAAACCAGGACTAAACTAGTTCTAAAGCAGGACTAAACCAGGACTAAACCAGGTCTAAACCAGGACTAAACCAGGACTAAACCAGGTCTAAACCAGGTCTAAACCAGGTCTAAACCAGGACTAAACCAGGACTAAACCAGGACTAAACCAGGTCTAAACCAGGACTAAACCAGGACTAAACCAGGACTAAACCAGGACTAAACCAGGACTAAACTGGACTCACGATTCGTTGATGGGGACGAAGATGAAGTCCTTCTGGAACAGGTCGACGTGCCGGGTCCAGGTCTTCACTCGGTTGTGTTTCTTCTTCTGGAGCCTGAGCACAAACACAGACCTCGTTAGGCTCTCGTTCTGACCAGACGGCGCCCCCCGCGGGTGAGTGTGAGACCTACGGCAGGTTGGAGGGGTCCGGGCCGTTCCGTCGCTCTCTCTGATTCAGGCGTTTGTAAAAGAACGAGCTGAACACGTGGATCCTCTGAGCGTCCTCCTTTTTCAACTTCTCCAGGACCAAATACCTGTCGAGGGAAACAAAGTGCTTTTTGATTTTTGCTCCGTTTTATCTCTGAACATCTGGACTTTGATGTGGAAACAACAAATGTGTCCAATCTGCTCCTGATGTTTGATTCTTTACACTAAAAGTGAGAAAAAAAATGCAACTAAAAATGACAAAAATGCGACTAAAGCATAAAAGCGTTCAAAAAGTGACTAAAAGTAACAAAAATCCAACTATAACACAAAAACGCAACTAAAACTGTCAAAAATGTGGATAAAAGTGACAAAAATGCAACTAAAACTGTCAAAAATGTGGATAAAAGTGACAAAAACACAAAACTGTCAAAAATGTGGATAAAAGTGACAAAAACGCAACTAAAACTGTCAAAAATGTGGATAAAAGTGACAAAAATGCAACTAAAACTGTCAAAAATGTGGATAAAAGTGACAAAAACGCAACTAAAACTGTCAAAAATGTGGATAAAAGTGACAAAAACGCAACTAAAACGGTCAAAAATGTGGATAAAAGTGACAAAAACGCAACTAAAACTGTCAAACAAGTGGATAGAAGTGACAAAAACGCAACTAAAATTGTCAAAAATATGGATAAAAGTGACAAAAACGCAACTAAAACTGTCAAACAAGTGGATAGAAGTGACAAAAACGCAACTAAAATTGTCAAAAATATGGATAAAAGTGACAAAAACGCAACTAAAACTGTCAAAAATGTGGATAAAAGTGACAAAAACGCAACTAAAACTGTCAAAAATGTGGATAAAAGTGACAAAAACGCAACTAAAACGGTCAAAAATGTGGATAAAAGTGACAAAAACGCAACTAAAACGGTCAAAAATGTGGATAGAAGTGACAAAAACGCAACTAAAATTGTCAAAAATATGGATAAAAGTGACAAAAACACAACTAAAAGTAGCTGCTGAACTGAACAAGATTCTGACTCAACGACACAAGGGTTTGACTCAAATTGACAAAAAACGTTATTAAAAGCAAAAAACCACACTAAAAAAGAGAAAACTGTGGCGAAAATGACAAAAACTGCAACTAAAATCCAAAATCCACTGTGTACAATTTTATAACTAATGTGTGTAAAAAATGAACCAAGAAATGTAAACCTGGTTCTGTCCATTTTCCAGATTTCTGTCTCAAATATTGACATTTTGGTCATTTTTACACCAAATGCATTCTTTCCACAAGAAAACACGACGTGATTAAAAACATGTAACACATTTTTTATATTTATGTGAGTAAAACAAACTAAAACAGCCCGAGGTCACGAGCCGTCGACGCCCGAAGAGCCTCACTTTAAGTAGAAGTCTATGATGACGTCGTTGAGGAACTCTCCGTCGTTCAGACAGTGCAGGTCCTCGTTTGTGACCGTGATGCCCCCTTTGGCCGGAGGAGGAGGATACACCATCAGCCTGGAACGAAACACACATGTAACACCTAAACATGAGGATACACCATCAAACATGAGGATACACCATCAGCCTGGAAGGAAACACACATGTAACACCTAAACATGAGGATACACCATCAAACATGAGGATACACCATCAGCCTGGAAGGAAACACACATGTAACACCTAAACATGAGGATACACCATCAAACATGAGGATACACCACCATCAAACATGAGGATACACCACCATCAAACATGAGGATACACCATCAGCCTGGAAGGAAACACACATGTAACACCTAAACATGAGGATACACCATCAGCCTGGAAGGAAACACATGTAACACCTAAACATGAGGATACACCATCAACCTGTTAAGAAACACACATGTAACACCTAAACATGAGGATACACCATCAACCTGTTAAGAAACACACATGTAACACCTAAACATGAGGATACACCACCATCAAACATGAGGATACACCATCAGCCTGGAACGAAACACACATGTAACACCTAAACATGAGGATACACCACCATCAAACATGAGGATACACCATCAGCCTGGAAGGAAACACACATGTAACACCTAAACATGAGGATACACCATCAAACATGAGGATACACCACCATCAAACATGAGGATACACCACCATCAAACATGAGGATACACCATCAGCCTGGAAGGAAACACACATGTAACACCTAAACATGAGGATACACCATCAGCCTGGAAGGAAACACATGTAACACCTAAACATGAGGATACACCATCAACCTGTTAAGAAACACACATGTAACACCTAAACATGAGGATACACCATCAACCTGTTAAGAAACACACATGTAACACCTAAACATGAGGATACACCATCATCAAACATGAGGATACACCATCAGCCTGGAACGAAACACACATGTAACACCTAAACATGAGGATACACCATCAAACATGAGGATACACCACCATCAAACATGAGGATACACCACCATCAAACATGAGGATACACCATCAGCCTGGAAGGAAACACACATGTAACACCTAAACATGAGGATACACCATCAGCCTGGAAGGAAACACATGTAACACCTAAACATGAGGATACACCATCAACCTGTTAAGAAACACACATGTAACACCTAAACATGAGGATACACCATCAACCTGTTAAGAAACACACATGTAACACCTAAACATGAGGATACACCATCATCAAACATGAGGATACACCATCAGCCTGGAACGAAACACACATGTAACACCTAAACATGAGGATACACCATCAAACATGAGGATACACCACCATCAAACATGAGGATACACCACCATCAAACATGAGGATACACCATCAGCCACACATGTAACACCTAAACATGAGGATACACCATCAGCCTGGAAGGAAACACACACATGTAACACCTAAACATGAGGATACACCATCAACCTGTTAAGAAACACACATGTAACACCTAAACATGAGGATACACCACCATCAAACATGAGGATACACCATCATCAAACATGAGGATACACCATCAGTCTGGAAGGAAACACACATGTAACACCTAAACATGAGGATACACCACCATCAAACATGAGGATACACCATCAGTCTGGAATAAAGCACACATTTAACACCTAAACATGAGGATACACCATCAGTCTGGAAGGAAACACACATGTAACACCTAAACATGAGGATACACCACCATCAAACATGAGGATACACCACCATCAAACATGAGGATACACCATCAGTCTGGAATAAAGCACACATTTAACACCTAAACAAATCCCGTTAATCTCATGAATAAATCCGTGAAGGTGATAAAAGCTCGTACTTGACGATGGGTCCGGTGAAGGTCGGTTGCAGCTCCATCATCTCGTCGTCGGACTCAAAGTCGTTGGGTTTGTGCCTCGTGGACATCCGGGTCCGGACCGAACCAGGACCGGGTCTGGGAGGAGACCGAGTGGGTTTAACCTGGAACAGACACGTCACCAGTGAGTGACCGGTTCTGAACAGTTCAAACGTTCTGAATGAAAAGGTCAAGAGGTAAACGTGATAAAACTGCACTTAAACCATAGACTGTACAAAAGTCACTGGGCATTTGGAGTGTGACGTCACCACAGCGTTTGGCTCCAGCCAAATGAAGCCAATCACGGCTAACAGTTATAGCAGCTAAAGTGGAGCTAGCAGTTATAGCAGCTAAAGTGCAGCTAGCAGTTATAGCGGCTAAAGTGGAGTTAGTTATAGTGGCTAAAGTGGAGCTAGTTATAGTGGCTAAAGTGGAGCTAGCAGTTATAGCAGCTAAAGTGGAGTTAGTTATAGTGGCTAAAGTGGAGCTAGCAGTTATAGCGGCTAAAGTGGAGCTAGCAGTTATAGCGGCTAAAGTGGAGCTAGCAGTTATAGCGGCTAAAGTGGAGCTAGCAGTTATAGCAGCTAAAGTGGAGTTAGTTATAGTGGCTAAAGTGGAGCTAGCAGTTATAGCGGCTAAAGTGGAGCTGGCCGTTATAGCGGCTAAAGTGGAGCTAGCAGTTATAGCGGCTAAAGTGGAGCTAGCAGTTTTAGTGGCTAAAGTGGAGCTAGCAGTTATAGCGGCTAAAGTGGAGCTAGCAGTTATAGCTGCTAAAGTGGAGCTAGCAGTTATAGCGGCTAAAGTGGAGCTAGCAGTTATAGCGGCTAAAGTGGAGCTCAAAGTTGTAGCGGCTAAAGTGGAGCTAACAGTTATAGCGGCTAAAGTGGAGCTAGCAGTTATAGCGGCTAAAGTGGAGCTAGCAGTTATAGCGGCTAAAGTGGAGCTAACAGTTATAGCGGCTAAAGTGGAGCTAGCAGTTATAGCGGCTAAAGTGGAGCTAACAGTTACAGCGGCTAAAGTGGAGCTAGCAGTTACAGCGGCTAAAGTGGAGCTAGCAGTTATAGCGGCTAAAGTGGAGCTAGCAGTTATAGCGGCTAAAGTGGAGCTAACAGTTATAGCGGCTAAAGTGGAGCTAGCAGTTATAGCGGCTAAAGAGGAGCCAGACTCCATATTTATAAATCCGAGTGCGTATCATGGCGACCACACGGACCAATCAGGAGCGAGGCTGTTAATGGTCTCCGCCCCTTGGTGGGAGGAGACGGCGGCAAAGGAAACCGCCCTCTGGAAAAGGAAGCCCCTGATTGGTCAGTTCTTATTGTAATAAGTCGATTTAAGAACATGACTTTAATCAAAACCAGGATCCTGTGGAGCGTCAGACGTTTTAGCTCCAGATGTGAGTTTGACAGAAAAGAGCCCAGTGTGACAGGAAGAGGGCGGAGCCAGAGCAGACCCCAGTGTCACAGGAAGAGGGCGGAGCCAGAGCAGACCCCAGTGTCACAGGAAGAGGGCGGAGCCAGAGCAGACTCGGGGTCACTTCCTGTTTGGGACACGGCAGCAGCTCCAACAGTCCATTGTTTTCACGGTCTGTGACTTACACGTAATAAGAGTTAGATAAACTGGTTGGACGGACCTTGTCGTCCTTCCGCTCCGTGGCCTTGTTGTAGTTCACCAGGCGCAGGTTTGCTTCGTCGAAGGAGATTTTGGAGGGAAAGTCGCTGAGGTTGTTGTTTTGGCCGATTTCTCCCAGAATGTCCTCGAGAATCACCTGCTGCTCCATCGGAAGGCCGTTCTCAAAGATCAGCACGATGTACTTCTCGTCCGGGTCTGAGGGAAACAGAAGGAACAGGAATAAACCCCGTCCTGACAAACTGATAAAAGAGCCGTGTTTCAGAATGTTTGTGTTGCCTTCAGTCACGTATGTGTTGTTTTGGTCACTCTCAGTCACGTTTGTGCCGCTTTAAGTCGTGTTTTTGTTGCTTTTAGTCATGTTTTTGTCACTTTCAATTGTCATTTCAACTATTGCACTTCACTTTTTGTCACGTTTTTGTCTCTCGTAGAGTAGTTTTTGATTTCGATTCAAGTTGCGTTTGTCACATTTAAACACATTTTTGACGTCTTTGAGTCGCGTTTTTGTCACATTCTGTCACAGTTGTGTGACATTTAGTCGTGTTTGTGTTGTTTGTGTTCATGCACACGTTTTTGTTGATGAGGACCAGCCAGGGTTTAAAGGCCCTGATGATAAGTGTGTGTTGTGCCTCACACTCACGTGTGGAGGTGTGTTGTGGAGGTGTGTTGTGGAGGTGTGTTGTCCCTCACACTCACGTGTGGAGGTGTGTTCTCCCTCACACTCACGTGTGGAGGTGTGTTCTCCCTCACACTCACGTGTGGAGGTGTGTTGTCCCTCACACTCACGTGTGGAGGTGTGTTGTGGAGGTGTGTTGTGGAGGTGTGTGTTGTGGAGGTGTGTTGTGGAGGTGTGTTGTGGAGGTGTGTTGTCCCTCACACTCACGTGTGGAGGTGTGTTGTCCCTCACACTCACGTGTGGAGGTGTGTTCTCCCTCACACTCACGTGTGGAGGTGTGTTGTGGAGGTGTGTTGTGGAGGTGTGTTCTCCCTCACACTCACGTGTGGAGGTGTGTGTTGTGGAGGTGTGTTGTGGAGGTGTGTTGTGGAGGTGTGTGTTGTGGAGGTGTGTGTTGTGGAGGTGTGTTGTGGAGGTGTGTTGTGGAGGTGTGTGTTGTGGAGGTGTGTTGTGGAGGTGTGTTGTGGAGGTGTGTTGTGGAGGTGTGTTGTGGAGGTGTGTTGTGGAGGTGTGTTCTCCCTCACACTCACGTGTGGAGGTGTGTGTTGTGGAGGTGTGTTGTGGAGGTGTGTGTTGTGGAGGTGTGTGTTGTGGAGGTGTGTTGTCCCTCACACTCTCGTGTGGAGGTGTGTTGTCCCTCACACTCACGTGTGGAGGTGTGTTGTCCCTCACACTCACGTGTGGAGGTGCAGTCGATCCAGTCTCCTGCTGTGTCGCGGCTCATCTGCAGCTCTTCTCTGAGCCGAGCACACTCCTGCTCTGTGCTTTGGAAGAACAACACGGGGAGTTTTCTAACGCTGCACCACTCACAGCTGATCAGCTCCGAGGCCCGAAAGATCACAGACTCCGCCCGCCCCGAGGGACCTGCGGGACAGAGAGGGTTAAAACAGACCAGAGGCTCAAAACAGACCAAAACATGACCAAAACATGACCAAAAACAGACCAAAACAGACCAAAAACAGACCAAAACATGACCAAAACATGACCAAAAACAGACCAAAACATGACCAAAAACAGACCAAAACAGACCAAAAACAGACCAAAACAGACCAAAAACAGACCAAAACAGACCAAAAACAGACCAAAACAGACCAAAAACAGACCAAAACAGACCAAAAACAGACCAAAAACAGACCAAAAACAGACCAAAACAGACCAAAAACAGACCAAAAACAGACCAAAACATGACCAAAACATGACCAAAACATGACCAAAAACAGACCAAAACATGACCAAAACATGACCAAAACATGACCAAAAACAGACCAAAACATGACCAAAACATGACCAAAAACAGACCAAAACATGACCAAAAACAGACCAAAAACAGACCAAAAACAGACCAAAAACAGACCAAAAACAGACCAAAAACAGACCAAAAACAGACCAAAACATGACCAAAACAGACCAAAAACAGACCAAAACAGACCAAAACAGACCAAAACAGACCAAAAACAGACCAAAACAGACCAAAACATGACCAAAACATGACCAAAACAGACCAAAAACAGACCAAAAACAGACCAAAACATACCAAAACATGACCAAAAACAGACCAAAAGCATGAAAAACTAGAAACCTAAAAGTATCTAAACTCCATCTGAGCCATGGCCAAAACAAGGACTAAAACGGGACCAAACGGGACTAAAACTAGAGCTGAAACCAGTTTATCGTTATAGAGATAATGAGCGAATGTCTGATCTGAACAAACAGAACACGAGCCGAGAAAAGAGGTTCATGACTCAGAGCGATTATATCAACAAGACTCAAGAAATATGTACATTCAGTGTTCAGTCTGTAAATAAAGTCCATAAGGACGTCCTCCAGCTTCATCCGAGTCATATTTAGGAAATATGTCATGATTACAGGCGTTAAACAACTGACCCATGAATCAGAAGGATAATCACTAATAAATGCACAATAACTGTCAGTTGCAGCTCTAGCTAAAACAAACCTAAAATGAAACTAAAAAAGGGGCCAAAACGATGCCAGAATGGTGCTGAAACTGCACTAAAACAAAGTTAATACTTGTGCTAAAACAGGGCTAAAATAAAGCTCAAAAACAAAGCAAATATGGTGCTAAAACAAAGCTAAAATGGTGCTAAATCTAAGCTAAAACGGTGCTAAAACAAAGCAAATATGGTGTTAAAACAAAGCTAAAATGGTGCTAAAACAAAGCAAATATGGTGTTAAAACAAAGCTAAAATGGTGCTAAAACAAAGCTAAAATGGTGCTAAATCTAAGCTAAAACGGTGCTAAAACAAAGCAAATATGGTGTTAAAACAAAGCTAAAATGGTGCTAAAACAAAGCTAAAATGGTGCTAAAACAAAGCTAAAATGGTGCTAAAACAAAGCTAAAATGGTGCTAAATCTAAGCTAATACGGTGCTAAAACAAAGCTAAAATGGTGCTAAAACAAAGCTAAAATGGTGCTAAATCTAAGCTAAAACGGTGCTAAAACAAAGCTAAAACGGTGCTAAAACAAAGCTAAAATGGTGCTAAAACAAAGCTAAAATGGTGCTAAAACAAAGCTAAAATGGTGCTAAAACAAAGCTAAAACGGTGCTAAAACAAAGCTAAAATGGTGCTAAATCTAAGCTAAAACAAAGCTAAAATGGTGCTAAAACAAAGCTAAAACGGTGCTAAAACAAAGCTAAAAATCCTGCTTAAACAAAGCTAAAATGGTGCTAAAACAAAGCAAAATGGTGCTAAATCTAAGCTAAAATGGTGCTAAATCTAAGCTAAAACAAAGCTAAAACAAAGCTAAAATGGGGCTAAAACAAAGCTAAAACGGTGCTAAAACAAAGCTAAAATGGCGCTAAAACAAAGCTAAAATGGTGCTAAATCTAAGCTAAAACAAAGCTAAAATGGTGCTAAAACAAAGCTAAAATGGTGCTAAAACAAAGCTAAAATGGCGCTAAAACAAAGCTAAAATGGTGCTAAATCTAAGCTAAAACAAAGCTAAAATGGTGCTAAAACAAAGCTAAAATGGTGCTAAAACAAAGCTAAAATAAAGTTAAAAATTGTGCTAAACCTAAAATGGTGCTAAACAGTGCTTTTAAAAAAGGACTAATGGTGCTACATCAGGTCCTCACCTTCTGTGTCCAGCTGGATGTGTTCTGTGGTGAACTGAGAAGACAAAAGAACAATAAACATTAGAATAAACACCTCTGGAGTCTGTGGTGGTTTATGCTCAGAGTGAATAAACCTGATAAATGTGAGATTACACTGATATTCTGGAGTATAAACCTGATAAATGTTAAATTACTCTTATATTCTGGAGTATAAACCTGATAAATGTTAAATTACACTTATATTCTGGAGTATAAACCTGATAAATGTGAGATTACACTTATATTCTGGAGTATAAACCTGATAAATGTTAAATTACTCTTATATTCTGGAGAATAATCCTGATAAATGTTAGATTACACTTATATTCTGGAGTATAATCCTGATAAATGTTAAATTACACTTATATTCTGGAGTATAAACCTGATAAATGTTAAATTACATTTATATTCTGGAGTATAAACCTGATAAATGTTAAATTACTCTTATATTCTGGAGTATAATCCTGATAAATGTTAAATTACACTTATATTCTGGAGTATAATCCTGATAAATGTGAGATTACACTCATGTTCTGGAGTCTTTGGGTGAATAAACCTGATAAATGTTAAATTACACTTATATTCTGGAGTATAATCCTGATAAATGTGAGATTACACTCATGTTCTGGAGTCTTTGGGTGAATAAACCTGATAAATGTTAAATTACATTTATATTCTGGAGTATAATCCTGATAAATGTTAAATTACACTTATATTCTGGAGTATAATCCTGATAAATGTTAAATTACACTTATATTCTGGAGTATAATCCTGATAAATGTTAAATTACATTTATATTCTGGAGTATAATCCTGATAAATGTTAGATTACATTTATATTCTGGAGTATAATCCTGATAAATGTTAAATTACACTTATATTCTGGAGTATAATTCGTCGATGTAAACCCTCATTCGTCCAGGTGTGGTCCATCGTAGAAAGGGGTTCAGAGGTTGTCATCCGGACGCCGTTTAAAGATCGAGACGTTTCGACTTTTATCCAAAAGTCATTGTCAATCTGAGAGCTGGTATGGGAACCTGGGCCTTATATGCTACTCTAAGTAGTGAGAGTCCCGCCCACAGGGAGGAGTCACTGAAACCTGTCTTTGTTATAAGATTGTTTGTTTGTCACCTGGGATTTAATTAATTGGTCTATCTTGTTGATTAATGGTTGGCCTCACCTAGTTTCACCTGTGACTAAGGTCTATTGTTATCTTGATAGCTGGCTGTTGCTCCCTCCTCACTGCTGATGACCTCATTAGCATTTGACTGGTCTATTGATCTGGACCAAGGTGTTAGGATGCTGTCATAAATTTTGGCTAAATTAAATCTTAAGCCCCCATTCCTGTTCAGGGAAGGATTTTCTCTTTTTACAAAAATGGCCTCCTTTACTCCTCTTTCAAACCAGTTCTTCTCTCTGCTCAAAATCTTCACCTCACTGTCCTCAAACGAGTGATTTGTAGCTTTTAGGTGCAGATGGACTGCACTCTGCGGTCCGGTGGAGGAACATCTTCTGTGTTGGTACAGCCTTTTGTGCAATGGCTGTTTTGTTTCTCCTATGTAACGTTGTTTACAACTGTCCTCACTGCACTCTATCGAATAAACTACATTGCTCTGTTTCTCTGTCGGCCTCTTGTCTTTCGGGTGGACCAGTTTCTGTCTGGAGTATAATCCTGATAAATGTTAAATTACACTTATATTCTGGAGTATAAACCTGATAAATGTTAAATTACACTTATATTCTGGAGTATAAACCTGATAAATGTTAAATTACATTTATATTCTGGAGTATAATCCTGATAAATGTGAGATTACACTCATGTTCTGGAGTCTTTGGGTGAATAAACCTGATAAATGTTAAATTACACTTATATTCTGGAGTATAATCCTGATAAATGTGAGATTACACTTATATTCTTTGGGTGAATAAACTGATAAATGTTAAATTACTCTTATATTCTGGAGTATAATCCTGATAAATGTTAAATTACTCTTATATTCTGGAGTATAAACCTGATAAATGTTAAATTACTCTTATATTCTGGAGTATAATCCTGATAAATGTTAGATTACATTTATATTCTGGAGTATAATCCTGATAAATGTGAGATTACACTCATGTTCTGGGGTCTTTGGGTGAATAATCCTGATAAATGTGAGATTACACTCATGTTCTGGAGTATAATCCTGATAAATGTGAGATTACACTCATGTTCTGGAGTATAATCCTGATAAATGTGAGATTACACTCATGTTCTGGAGTATAATCCTGATAAATGTGAGATTACACTCGTGTTCTGGGGTCTTTGGGTGAATAATCCTGACAAATGTTAGATTACACTCATGTTCTGGAGTATAATCCTGATAAATGTTAGATTACACTTATATTCTGGAGTATAAACCTGATAAATGTGAGATTACACTTATATTCTGGAGTATAAACCTGATAAATGTGAGATTACACTCATGTTCTGGAGTATAATCCTGATAAATGTTATATTACACTCATGTTCTGGAGTATAATCCTGATAAATGTGAGATTACACTTATATTCTGGAGTATAAACCTGATAAATGTGAGATTACACACATGTTCTGGAGTATAATCCTGATAAATGTGAGATTACACTTATATTCTGGAGTATAATCCTGATAAATGTTAGATTACACTCATGTTCTGGAGTCTTTGGGTGAATAAACCTGATAAATGTTAAATTACACTTATATTCTGGAGTATAATCCTGATAAATGTTAAATTACACTTATATTCTGGAGTATAATCCTGATAAATGTTAAATTACACTTATATTCTGGAGTATAAACCTGATAAATGTTAAATTACACTTATATTCTGGAGTATAAACCTGATAAATGTTAAATTACACTCATGTTCTGGGGTCTTTGGGTGAATAAACCTGATAAATGTGAGATTACACTCATGTTCTGGAGTATAATCCTGATAAATGTTAAATTACTCTTATATTCTGGAGTCTTTGGGTGAATAATCCTGACAAATGTTAAATTACACTTATATTCTGGAGTATAAACCTGATAAATGTGAGATTACACTTATATTCTGGAGTATAAACCTGATAAATGTGAGATTACACTTATATTCTGGAGTATAAACCTGATAAATATTAAATTACTCTTATATTCTGGAGTATAAACCTGATAAATGTGAGATTACTCTTATATTCTGGAGTATAATCCTGATAAATGTGAGATTACACTTATATTCTGGAGTATAATCCTGATAAATGTTAGATTACACTCATGTTCTGGAGTATAATCCTGATAAATGTGAGATTACACTTGTGTTCTGGGGTCTTTGGGTGAATAAACCTGATAAATGTGAGATTACACTCATGTTCTGGAGTATAATCCTGATAAATGTGAGATTACACTCATGTTCTGGAGTATAATCCTGACAAATGTGAGATTACACTCATGTTCTGGGGTCTTTGGTGTGAGGTACGCACCACCACAGGTTTGCGCACGACTCTCCGCAGCGTTCCGATCCGGATGCTGCGACACTCCAGGATGATGCTGGAACATTTGGACGGCACTTTGGGTTTTTTCTGGCGCGGAGGCTCCGGGGGACTTTTACCAAACTGAGGAAAATAAACACAAGCCGCGTCAGTGGAGTTTGGAGACGACGAGGACGAAGGAGCGAGAGCAGGACAGAGTGTCAGAGCCGCACGATCACACCACACGACCATTTAGTCAAGTACAGCTTTATTCAACCAGGAAAAAACACATTAAAACTGACTCATGCATTTAATTATCAATTAAGTAATCAATTAATTAAATGCAATAAATAGAAAATTGCGATATTATTGCGATGTTGTTCCTCATTTGCATTTATTTTTCTTTTCTTTTGCAGGTATAAAGGATAACTCAAGTCGTACTTTAAAGTTTACTAACTCAGGCACAAATACACACTGTTTGTGCAATACTGTGCAAAATGTACATAAAAATACATCACTGAGGCGTTTTAAACATTTCACACATTTTGTTCTCCTTCACTGACGTGTGTGAAAGAGTGGAAAAAGTCATTTTGAAGCAAGAGGTTTAACTGAAAACACAAACGTACTGTATTTAGTGAAACAGCGCTTTTGGGGTGGACATTTGAGTCTGAAACAGTAAAGTACTGTGAAAATTAAAGTAAAAACACGCTCGGGCTCACGGGAAACGAGAGATTAATGCATTTAACCGTTAGAAATCCATCTTTGTGATGTGCATATTGAGATACCCATATTTTTTTGATATACAGTGATCCCTCGTTTATGACTGGAGTTTCGTTCCAAAAATAACACGTGAAAAGTGAAATCCGTGAAGTAGTCACAGCTTTATTTTTTATTATTTTACAATGCAATACTGAACTATGGAATGAAACCAAAAGTCAAAACCTGTTTTAAAGCCCACAATGTGTTTAAAACAATCATCTTAATACAGTAATACAAGGTTGTATTTCACAGTCTGTGCCTCTTGGTCCTGACTCCGCCCCCTGTAGCCTCTTGGTCCTGACTCCGCCCCCTGGAGCCTCTGTTTCTACTGAAGGCGCACGAGTCTTTCTTTAGTTGTTTTTTATAAAACGGATATGCCACCTTCGATTATATTTGAGAACTAGACAACAGTAAAGCCCCTGAGCCAATCAGGATTCAGAGCACAATGCACTGTAAAAATATCCACACTGTAAAAAAAAAATCCGTGAAGCAGCGAAGCCGTGAAAGATGAAACGCGATATAGCGAGGGATCACTGTATTGTGCAGCCCTGATATAAATCCTCACGTGACGAGCACAGACATCTCAGGGCCTGATGTTTAGGAGCGCGGAGTAAACCAAACCCAGGGCAGAGTCATGGGGGCGGAGTCATGGGCCGGAGTCACGGGGCGGAGTCACGTGTGCGCCGTGACCAAAACTAAACTCACGTGTGACGCCAAAACACCACCAGCTCCTCCCCTTTAATGTCAGTTACCTCTGTAACTACAGGTCTATGAGTGCATGAAGGGCCCTTAACCCATTAAACCTGTGTTTGGTGAAGCCTAGATTTACCTGAAACATGAGCCTCAGACTCAACATGAAACGTGTCGACTTTAAGTCCAGACAGACGTGTTTGATTTAGATCTGAGGATCAATAAAATGATTTACTTTTCAGAAGAAAATGTGCAAAAATACTTTAAAATAGACGAGTAAACCATGACACTTGAAGAAGTGTGACTGATCAGGTTCATGTTTTTAATCGTTGACAGCGCTCATTTATTTTAATCATAGACACTTCTTTTCAATGATTCGCTCACATTCAGGGCTGAAGACCCGCCCTCTCGACTGATTAGTCCATTAAAAGGGGGCGTGGCAAAAATATATGTAAACTATAAAGTCTCTCCATGTATTTAAACCAAACTGCACAAACGAAGAGGAATTCATGATAAAACAACTATTTATCCAGAAAAGTACAAACAGTGTTTATATGAATGTGTTTCACTCCATAATTTAATCTTAATAAAATGATTAGTCGATTAATAAAACGTTGATTGACAGACACCATGGACCAAACGATTAAAGGACCACAGCCGCGCTCACAGTAGATCTAAACTCAGCTCACAGTTGTGTTTGTCATATTTAAACACGTGTTTGACGTTTTTACTCACGTTGTTGTCGTTTTTCGTGCCGTGTCGATGCTCTGAGTCGCGCTTGTTGTTCGTAGCTGTGTTTTTGTCGTTTCTGAATGCGTTTCATCTCTTTTGGCCGCTCTTTTGGCGCTGGTTTCAAACATGTTTGTACGAATCCAAACTACAGTGTGAGCCCTTCATATTCAAATCAGAGCAAGACATTTGTGTGGATTGGGTTTAATTGAGGTGAATACAGTCGTCTGCTCAGAGGCTTCAGAGGCTAAACATCAGGAGAAAGTGTGTTTGAACAGACGGCTGCATCAAAGACACAAACAGTCAATCACCAGAACAACATTTAAAACAGCAGATTGTCCAGCCAACCATTTCATTTTATCACCTCCACTTTTCGTTGTGTTTTTGACGCTTTTAGATGAGTTTTAGTCACTTTTAGTCGAGATTTTGTCACTTTAGTCACATCTTTGTCGTTTTTAGTCATGTTTTTGTCACTTTTAGTCACGTTTTGGTGCTTTGTGTCGCGCTTGTTGATTTTTGTCCTGTTTTTGTTGCTTTTAAACATTATTTTATCACTTTTGTTCGCGCTTTTGCCTCTTGTTTCAGAACATGTTTGTACAAATCCAAACTACAGCGTGAACAGTTTTTATTCAAATCAAAGCAAGATATTTT
Organism: Rhinogobius similis; assembly: GCA_019453435.1. Classification (NCBI taxonomy): domain Eukaryota; kingdom Metazoa; phylum Chordata; class Actinopteri; order Gobiiformes; family Gobiidae; genus Rhinogobius; species Rhinogobius similis. The sequence continues at coordinate 6,713,958 of CM033620.1, read as the reverse complement.
GTTGTTTGTGGAGGAAATGATTGCAGTCTTTGGGATTTGCAATTTCTTTTGTGTGGATTTGGTTTAATCGTGCCGCTCTGGCCTTTAAGAGGTGAATACAGTCGTCTGCTCAGAGGCTCCAGAGGCTAAACATCAGGAGAAAGTGTGTTTGAACAGACGCCTGAAGCCTCACCTGGTCCTTCATGCGCGCTCTCCGGGGAATACTGATCTTCATGTTGACGTCTTCAAAGAAGTCGGCTCCTGGTTCGTCCAGCTCCGCCGCGCTCTTCACCGCCGCCTCCACTTTGCCTCCGGAGGGCGCCGGCGAGGAGTGGGCGGAGTCCGCGGGACGAGGCGACACGTTCTCCAGACGAGAGCTGCCCGTGCTGGCGTTATCGGCCTCGTCCTCCTCCTCGTCGCTCGAGAGCACGACTGAGGAGCAGAGGAGCAGAGGAGCGTTCACTCACGTCACACACACTTCAGTGTCTGGTCCACAGCCCCACATTTACACATTTATGTTACATTTATGTAGATAAAACGTGTTTAAAAAGTCCAAATGTCCAACAAATAATCGAACACTACAATAGTTAACGGACGCTCTACCCGTTGAGTTTTTGTCACATTTTTTTCACTTTTAGTCATGTTTAGTCACCCTGGAGGGTCAGAGGTCAGAGGGTCAGCCCTGAGGGTCAGAGGTCACAGGGTCAGCTCTGAAGCTCAGCCCTGAGGGTCAGGGGTCACAGGGTCAGAGGTCACAGGGTCAGCTCTGAAGCTCAGCCCTGAGGGTCAGAGGTCACAGGGTCAGAGGTCACAGGGTCAGCCCTGAGGGTCAGAGGTCACAGGGGGGTCAGAGGTCACAGGGTCAGCTCTGAAGCTCAGCCCTGAGGGTCAGAGGTCACAGGCTCAGTCCTGAGGGTCAGAGGTCACAGGCTCAGCCCTGAGGGTCAGAGGTCACAGGCTCAGCCCTGAGGGTCAGAGGTCACAGGCTCAGCCCTGAGGGTCAGAGGTCACAGGGGGGTCAGAGGTCACAGGGTCAGAGGTCACAGGGTCAGCTCTGAAGCTCAGCCCTGAGGGTCAGGGGTCACAGGGTCAGAGGTCACAGGGTCAGCTCTGAAGCTCAGCCCTGAGGGTCAAGGGTCACAGGCTCAGTCCTGAGGGTCAGAGGTCACAGGGTCAGGGGTCACAGGGTCAGAGGTCACAGGGTCAGTCCTGAGGGTCAGCGCTGAGGGTCAGGGGTCAGAGGTCACAGGGTCAGAGGGTCAGCCCTGAGGGTCAGAGGTCACAGGGTCAGGGGTCACAGGCTCAGCCCTGAGGGTCAGAGGTCACAGGCTCAGCCCTGAGGGTCAGAGGTCACAGGCTCAGCCCTGAGGGTCAGAGGTCACAGGGGGGTCAGAGGTCATAGGGTCAGAGGTCACAGGCTCAGCCCTGAGGGTCAGAGGTCACAGGGTCAGAGGTCACAGGGGGGTCAGAGGTCACAGGGTCAGAGGTCACACTCACTGGGGTCGTTGAGTCTGTCGGCTCTCTTGGCTCCGTTGTTCTGAGTTCTGGTCACTCTCACCGGGAGCGTGGAGGCCGGTCTGTAAAACCCCTGCGCCGGCTGTAGACCCTGCAGAGGCCCGGTTTGAGTCCGGACCTGGGCCTGGACCTGGGCCGGGGCGAGACGTATGGGTGGGCGGGGCGTCGGCGAGGAGGCGGGGCCGAGGGAACCGCAGTTGGAGCATTTCTCCGACGGCTCTTTGGGTTTTTTACAGTTGAGACAGAGCAGCGGATACGGAGACGGCCACGACTGGACCAACTGCAACCGACAAACATGACTGTTACCATAGCAACCGGACTGTAAACAAGGGCCCACTGTTACCATAGCAACCGGACTCTAAACAAGGGCCCACTGTTACCTAGCAACCGGACTGTAAACAAGGGCCAACATCCACATACATGACACAATAGTTAGATCTGACAATATATAATCCCTATAACACCTCCTTGTCACCGTTTTGTTGCATTTGTCGCTTTTAGTTAACTCTTTGCTTTTAGTTGCTTTTTTCCCGCTTCAAACAGCCCTTTAGTTGTTTTTAGTTGCGTTTTTGTGACTCTCATTTTTAAGTTTTTGTCGATTTTAGTTGCATTTTGTATCTTTCAGTTAATTTTGTCACTTTTAGTTGCGTTTTTTTTTCACTTTTATTAGTGCTTTAGTCGCTTTTAGTTGCGTTTTGTCTCTTTCAGTCGAGCTGTCGTTACTTTTTGCTTTGTTTTTTCCCGCTTTTGGTCAAGTTTCTGTCGCTTTTTTGTTTGACCGTTTGTGTAAAGTGTGACATGTCCAGCGCTGGTCACTAGGGGTCAGTGTAGACCACGATGCATTAGCGACAACGACAGAAACAAAAGAAATGTTCAAACAAAGCTCTGTCGACGTGATTTTAAATAAACCGCTAGCTGTAACGTCGCTGTGATTATGACTAAACCCATGGCTCTTTCAAACGTCTTTCAAACACTTCTAACATAACGCACTTCTAACATAATGCACTTCTAATATAACGCACTTCTAATATAACGCACTTCTAATATAACGCACTTCTAACATAACGCACTTCTAACATAACGCACTTCTAACATAATGCACTTCTAATATAACGCACTTCTAATATAACGCACTTCTAATATAACGCACTTCTAACATAACGCACTTCTAATATAACGCACTTCTAACATAACGCACTTCTAATATAACGCACTTCTAACATAACGCACTTCTAACATAACGCACTTCTAACATAACGCACTTCTAACATAACGCACTTCTAACATAACGCACTTCTAACATAACGCACTTCTAACATAACGCACTTCTAACATAACGCACTTCTAACATAACGCACTTCTAACATAACGCACTTCTAACGTGACGCACTTCTAACATAATGCACTTCTAACATAACGCACTTCTAACATAATGCACTTCTAACATAACGCACTTCTAACATAACGCACTTCTAACATGCACTTCTAACATAACGCACTTCTAACGTGACGCACTTCTAACATGACGCACTTCTAACATGACGCACTTCTAACATGCACTTCTAACATGCACTTCTAACATAACGCACTTCTAACATGACGCACTTCTAACATAATGCACTTCTAACATAACGCACTTCTAACATGACGCACTTCTAACATAACGCACTTCTAACATGCACTTCTAACATAACGCACTTCTAACATGACGCACTTCTAACATGACGCACTTCTAACATAATGCACTTCTAACATGCACTTCTAACATGCACTTCTAACATAACGCACTTCTAACATGACGCACTTCTAACGTGACGCACTTCTAACAATGCACTTCTAATGTGACGCACTTCTAATGTGACGCACTTCTAACGTGACGCACTTCTAACGTGACGCACTTCTAACGTGACGCACTTCTAACAATGCACTTCTAATGTGACGCACTTCTAATGTGACGCACTTCTAACGTGACGCACTTCTAACATAACGCACTTCTAACATAACGCACTTCTAACATAACGCACTTCTAACGTGATGCACTTCTAACGTGATGCACTTCTAACATGACGCACTTCTAACATAATGCACTTCTAACATAACGCACTTCTAACATAATGCACTTCTAACGTGATGCACTTCTAACGTGATGCACTTCTAACATGACGCACTTCTAACATAATGCACTTCTAACATAACGCACTTCTAACATAATGCACTTCTAACGTGATGCACTTCTAACATGACGCACTTCTAACGTGACGCACTTCTAACATAACGCACTTCTAACGTGACGCACTTCTAACGTGACGCACTTCTAACGTGACGCACTTCTAACATAATGCACTTCTAACATAAGGCACTTCTAACATAAGGCACTTCTAACATAATGCACTTCTAACATAAGGCACTACAACTTTCACTAAAGTCGGATTTTGCGGCGATATTGTGCGATATTTTTCAGATCATGCGTTCTTTTTGCTTTGTTCACGATCCTTCTCTCGCCTTAAAGGGCCCGCGACAGGCTGGACTCATTTAACTAAAATGCAGATAAGATAAATGTTTCAAATTCTGCTCAAATCTTTACAAAGTTTACCCCAGTTTATCGATTTTATTTAGGTTTTCAACTTTACTTCCTGGTTGTAAACGATGACATCACACTGGGAAACCGTCCTGTGCACTGGACCAACTCCTCAGATTGTTGTATTTGACGAACAAAATTACAAGTGAACCCCTTTAATTTGTTGAATCAGTGCTTAAAGGGTTAAAAATGTGTTTCTTTTGAGTAAATGATGCGTAACCTTTGTCCCCCCAGTGTGACGTCATCAAGGGCTTTACTTCCTGTAACTTTCAACGTATTTTTCCTCTTTTCTCCACAAACAGCTCCTGATTGGTGTAAAACTATCATTTATATTTACGAGATATTAATGCACTGAATAAAGTCCAAATTATAAAATCATAGAAACCTGTCATACTTTAAAAACACCCATAAATCGTTAGCTTCGGCTACGCACTTCTCTCACGTTGATTGGTCAGAGCGCTCACGTGATACTCCTGCGCATGTTCGGTGGACTGAGCTAGCTAGCCGCTAAAGGCTAAACTGGCCACATACGCCAACGAGCGCCGCCATGTTCCATCGCCGGGGCTCGACTAAACCGCTACGCACCAATGTCGCTAGTGTTAGCCGCTAACTTTGGTCAAAGGTTATGTATAACCTTCGTCTCAGTGTGACGTCATCTGTTTGTTTACTTCCCATAATTTTCAACTGATTTTTCCTCTTTTCTCCACAAACGGCTCCTGATTGGTGTAAAACTATCATTTATATTTACAACTGATATTAATGCTCTGAATAAAGTCCAAATTAGGAAATAAAAACCTGTCATACGCCCTTTAAAGCCAGACTTTACAGGCAAAACTTTAGTTCCGTTTTCGCTCTCAACATATCGACTTTCATGTGAAAGTCTGCTCCTGATGTTTGATTCTTGCATTGAATCCACTTCATCCATAGATTTCTCTGGGACATTGTAACTTGTCGCTAGTGTTAGCCGCTCACTTTCGGAGACAAAAAGCAGAATAATCCACAGAGTTTGATGCTTAACGTGTGATTCGTGCTAAACTAAACTTGTGTGACGATTATCAGTCCAGAAATGTGTGTCAGGCGCATCTGACCAACGTTCACAGCACAAATCCATTTTTATTTTTAAGTTTTGCCCACTTCTTTCCCCCCCAGAGTCACGTGACGTTTAGAGACACACTGACCCCTGCTGGCGAAGGGAAGGCGCGACAGTCCTGCAGCGGCTGCCGTCTGGGAGTCATGCGTCGCTTCACGTTCAGGCGCTCGTCCTCTGTCAAAACAAACACAAAGTCAGACACGACACGTGAGCGCGTTGACAACAAACGCAGCACGACACAACGAAACGCCACTGACAGTGACAAAAACATGACTGAAAGCGACAAAAACAGACTGAAAGTGACAAAAACGCCACTGAAAGTGACAAAAATAGACTGAAAGTGACAAAAACACGACTGAAAGTGACAAAAACGCGACTGAAAGTGACAAAAACACGACTGAAAGTGACAAAAACACGACTGAAAGTGACAAAAACGCGACTGAAAGTGACAAAAACACGACAAAGTGACAAAAACGCGACTGAAAGCGACAAAAACGCGACTGAAAGTGACAAAAACACGACTGAAAGTGACAAAAACACGACTGAAAGTGACAAAAACGCGACTGAAAGTGACAAAAACGCGACTGAAAGTGACAAAAACGCGACAAAGTGACAAAAACGCGACTGAAAGTGACAAAAACACGACTAAAAGCGACAAAAACACGACTCAAAGCGACAAAAACACGACTGAAAGTGACAAAAACAAGACTGAAAGTGACAAAGACGTGTTTAAAAATGACAAACACAACCAAATGTGACAAAAAAATGTGACTAAAAGTGACTAAAGTGACCAAAAACAGCAAAAACAACAAACGCGACACAAGGCAACAAAACGAGACTAAAAAGTGACAAAGCTGCGTTTAAAAATGACAAACACAACTGAACGTGACATAAAATGTGCCTAAAACCGACAAAAACACAGCTAAAAAAGTGTCAAAGGCGCGTTTCAAAAGGATGAACGTGATTGAACGTGACCAAAACGCGGCAAAAAGTGAAACAAATGCGTTCAAAAGCGTCAAAAACGCCCCTACAAACAACAATCAAGGCTCAATACAAACAAAACGTGACTAAAAGCGACAAAAAACACTAAAGATGCAACTAAAAGTGACAAAGACTCGTTAAAATATGACAAACACAACAAAACGTGACAAAAACACGACTAAAAGCGACAAAAGCGCGACTAAAAACGATTAAAAACGCCAAAAAGACAATTATAAGCAACAAAAGCACGACTAAAGACAAAAACACAGCTAAAAGTGACAAAAACATGACTAAAAACAACAAATATAAACAAAAATGCTACTAAAAATGGTAAAAACGTGACTCAAAAGACAACTATAAACGGCAAAGATGTAACTAAAAAAGTCAAAAACGTGACCGTAAGTAACAAAGAAGCGTCTAAATATAACAAACACGTCTGAGTGTGACAAAAACGTGACTAAAAATGACAAAGATTCATTTAAATATGACAAACACAACAAAACGTGACAAAAACACGACTAAAAGCGACAAAAGCGCGACTAAAAACGATTAAAAACACAATTAAAAACGCCAAAAAGACAATTATAAGCAACAAAAGCACGACTAAAGACAAAAACACAGCTAAAAGTGACAAAAACATGACTAAAAACTACAAATATAAACAACAAAAATGCAACTAAAAACATTAAAAACGCAACTAAAAACCGCAAACACGCGACTAAAAACATCAAACACGACTAAAAACGGCAAAAATGCAACTAAAAATGTCAAAAACGTGACTCAAAAGACAAAAAGACAACTATAAACGGCAAAGATATAACTAAAAACGGCAAAAACGCGACTAAAATGTCAAACGCAGCTAAAAAAGTCAAAAACGTGACCGTGAGTAACAAAGACGCGTCTAAATATAACAAACACGTCTGAGTGTGACAAAAACGTGACTAAAAATGACAAAGACTCGTTAAAATATGACAAACACAACAAAACGTGACAAAAACACGACTAAAAGCGACAAAAGCGCGACTAAAAACGATTAAAAACGCCAAAAAGACAATTATAAGCAACAAAAGCACGACTAAAGACAAAAACACAGCTAAAAGTGACAAAAACATGACTAAAATCGACAAATATAAACAAAAATGCTACTAAAAATGGTAAAAACGTGACTCAAAAGACAACTATAAACGGCAAAGATGTAACTAAAAAAGTCAAAAACGTGACCGTAAGTAACAAAGACGCGTCTAAATGTAACAAACACGTCTGAGTGTGACAAAAACGTGACTAAAAATGACAAAGACTCGTTAAAATATGACAAACACAACAAAACGTGACAAAAACACGACTAAAAGCGACAAAAGCGCGACTAAAGACAGAAACACAGCTAAAAGTGACAAAAACATGACTAAAAACGACAAATATAAACAAAAATGCAACTAAAAACGCAACTAAAAACCACAAATGCGACTAAAAACATCAAACACGACTAAAAACGGCAAAAATGCAACTAAAAATGTCAAAAGCGTGACTCAAAAGACAAAAAGACAACTATAAACGGCAAAGATATAACTAAAAACGGCAAAAACGCGACTAAAATGTCAAACGCAACTAAAAAAGTAAAAAACCTGAACTTGAGTAACAAAGACACGTTTAAATATAACAAACATGTCTGAGTGTGACAAAAACGTGACTAAAAATGACAAAGACTCATTTAAATATGACAAACACAACAAAACGTGACAAAAACACGACTAAAAGCGACAAAAGCGCGACTAAAAACGATTAAAAACACAATTAAAAACGCCAAAAAGACAATTATAAGCAACAAAAACACGACTAAAGACAAAAACACAGCTAAAAGTGACAAAAACACAGCTAAAAGTGACAAAAACATGACTTAAAAACTACAAATATAAACAACAAAAATGCAACTAAAAACATTAAAAACGCAAGTAAAAACCGCAAACAAGCGACTAAAAACATCAAACACGACTAAAAACGGCAAAAATGCAACTACAAATGTCAAAAACGTGACTCAAAAGACAAAAAGACAACTATAAACGGCAAAGATATAACTAAAAACGGCAAAAACACGACCAAAATGTCAAACGCAACTAAAAATGTCAAAAACGTGACGCAAGTAACAAAGACACGTTTAAATATAACAAACATGTCTGAGTGTGACAAAAAAGTGACTCAAAAAACCAAAAACGTGAGTAAAAACGACAAAAATGTGTCTAAAGACAACAAATTTGTGTTTAAATGTGAATTTGAACTGAATCCTAGGATTAAAAACATAAATCACAATCCAATCAGTCGCTCTGGTCAGAAAAATCACAATTAGGTCCAGATAAAAATCCAAAGTGAAGGTGAAAGGTGTCAGAGTCAGACCTGACACGTCTGGACAGGTGAGCACGATGCTGTCCATCTCCACCGGCGCCGTCTGAGTCGGAGGGAAGTCCCTGAGACACAAAACACACAGAACAGGCTCAGCACGAGGAAAAGAGCTGGTCCACACTCAGAGAACTAGAGTCCAGACGAGGAGATAAAGAGAGAACAAAAAGAGAACCAGAGCAGACTCATCCAGACCCTGAGTCCACACCACGCTCTCAAACCTTCTCTTTATAGTTTTACATCAGTGAAGCTGCCGTTTGTGAAGACATTCAGAAAAATAAAAGTTTAGAGTTACGTGATGTCATCAAAAAGCGCCGCGCCACGGAAAAGACAAAGACAATTTACAGACGAACGACGACATTTTTTGACGTTTAAACTGTTTGCATTATTATTTGTCAAACCAGAACTATTGTGTCATTTCTGTGGGTTTTGTGTCTTGTTTTCAGAATGGTTGCTAGGAAACGGTTCCTCTAAGTCAGGCATGTCCAAACTCAGGCCCGGGGGCCAAATGCGGCCCTCAGACCCATTTTTCTTGGTCCTTCCTGGTGAACTGGCCCACATTGTCCTGATAAGTACTATTTACAGCACATTTCACATTTTCTACAATTCCAACCTAAATAACTAACATTTAGGTGCAGCACAGACCTGATGTTAAGGCACTGAGACTGAATGTAGATGTGGTGGAGCTTAAAACATCAGATAAATGAGGCTTTTTGAACGTTTCATGATTGATTTGTGGCCCTCCGCTTGGTCTATATTTCAGTCTGTGGCCCTCGATGGAAAAGGTTTGGACAGCCCTGGTCTATGTCATATTTGCTGCTCATGACCAGGAAATACAAGTAAAAACATTATCAAACTGTCAAACTGGGCAGAAATGGGCAAAGTGTTTAGTAAAACCTTCAATCTAATCAAATGTGTCGTATATTGTACATTTTCTCCACAAACAGCTCCTGATTGGTGTAAAACATCATTTATATTTACAACTGATATTAATGCTCTGAATAAAGTCCAAATTAGAAAATAATAAAGACCTGTCAGACCCACTTTAAAGACAGACTCTACAGATCAAACTGTTTTCACTTTTCTCTCTGGTCTGGACTTTCATGTGTCCAATCTGCTCCTGATGTTTGATTCTTCCATTGAATCCACTTCATCCATAGATTTCTCTGACATTGTTTTCTTCAAATGTATTTTTAAAGATCATTAAAGTAGATCCACACAAACTGTACAATCTGGACTCAACACATTTAGAACAAACAAGGATTTAAGATCAGAGTCTGACACATTTATGGAAGTTTGAAGGAAAAAAAATGAGGAGAAATTTGAATTTTAGGACAATTTTCAGTCAGATCTAATTTACTTAAAAACTAAATAATAATCCAAATCCCCTGTACATTTTTATATCTAACATGTTACAAAATGAACCAGAAATTTAAACCTGGTTCTGTCCATTTTTCAGATTTAAATGACACAAATGTGTGGATTTTTGGCTGTTTTTAGACATAAAATGCTTAAAGTGCCTATGACAGGTTTTAACAATTTTCTAATTTTGATTTTATCTGGTATATTAATACGTACTGTACATACAATTATTGTTTCACACCAATCAAGTCATGGTTTGTGGAGAAAAGTTGAAAAATCTGTTTAAAACTACAGGAAGTAATAAACTGATGACATCACACTGTGAGACTCACTCCATCCAAAGGTTCTGCATAATTTACCCAAAATGAGCATCTTGTTTTACCTTTAAAACATTCATTCAACAAAATCAAGGTGTTCACATGTATTTTGATTTGTCGGACAAAAAAATCTCTGACTTTAGCCGAGTTTGAGCCCAGTGTTCAGAGTAATTTCCTAGTGTGATGTCATCATTTACAACCAGGAAGTGATGTTACAAAACAAAAACAATAGCTAAAATTGATTAAATGTATAATTATTTTTAGCAAAACTTTAAATATATTTATCTTATCTGTATTTTAGGTACATGAGTGGTCCAACTTGTGATAGGCCCTTTCATTTCTACATAAAAACATGACAAAAGCTTGTAACACGTTTCCTTCCACAGCAGAGGTTTACACTGTTCACCTGCAGCGCCCCCTGCTGGCACCACTCCACAACTGTTAAGAGCCGTGCGTCTGACCTTATTGGGGGCCCTTCAGGTTTGGGGCCCCTTCAGGTTTGGGGGGGGGCCCGTCAGGTTTGGGGGGACCCCTCAGGTTTGGGGGGCCCTTCAGGTTTGGGGGCCCCTTCAGGTTTGGGGGGCCCTTCAGGTTTGGGGGGCCCTTCAGGTTGGGGGGCCCTTCAGGTTTGGGGGGCCCCGGCGTTTGCCTGAGGTCTCACCGGGCCAGGGGTCTGCGGGCGGCGTGGGAGGGCATCTGGGCGTGCTGAAAGTGCCGTCCCTGGATCACGATGCCCTGAGGCTGAGTCGGGCTGATGATCACGAAGTTGGTTCTGTTCGGCATCGGGGAGTCGCTGGGACGGGACAGAGACAGAGACAGAGACAGAGGGTTAGGTTTGACTAGACATTTGGCCCGCTTTAGCCCCGCCTCAGTCCCTCTTTAGCCCCGCCTCAGTCCCTCTTTAGCCCCGCCTTGGTCCCTCTTTAGCCCCGCCTTGGTCCCGCCTCAGTCCCACTTTAGCCCCGCCTCAGTCCCTCTTTAGCCCCGCCTCTGTCCCGCTTCAGTCCCTCTTTAGCCCCGCCTCAGTCCCTCTTTAGCCCCGCCTCAGTCCCTCTTTAGCCCCGCCTCAGTCCCTCTTTAGCCCCGCCTCAGTCCCTCTTTAGCCCCGCCTTAGTCCCTCTTTAGTCCCGCCTCAGTACCTCTTTAGCCCCGACTTAGCTCCGCCTCAGTCCCTCTTTAGCCCCGCCTCAGTGCCTCTCTAGCCCCGCCTCAGTGCCTCTTTAGCCCCGCCTCAGTGCCTCTTTAGCCCCGCCTCAGTGCCTCTTTAGCCCCGCCAGCTCTCTTAGCCCCGCCAGTCCTCTTTAGCCCCGCCTCAGTCCTTTCTTAGCCCCGCCTCAGTCCCGCCAGCCCTCTTCTTAGCCCCGCCTCAGTCCTCTTTAGCTCCGCCTCAGTCCTCTTAGCCTCGCCAGTCCCTCTTTAGTCCCGCCAGTGCCTCTCTAGCCCCGCCTCAGTGCCTCTCTAGCCCTCGGGCCTCAGTGCCTCTCTAGCCCCGCTGTCCTCTTTAGCTCGCTGTCCCTCTTAGCCCCGCTGGTCCTCTTAGCCCCGCTGTCCTCTTCTTAGCTCGGGCTGTCCTCTCTAGCCCCGCTGTCCCTCTTAGCCCCGCTGTCCTCTTAGCCCCGCTGTCCTCTTTAGCCCCTGGGCTGCCCTCTTTAGCTCCCCGCTGCCCTCTTTAGCCCCTCGCTGCCCTCTTTAGCTCCCGGGCTGTCCTCTTAGCCCTCGCTGTCCTCTTAGCTCCCGCCTGTCCTCTTAGCTCCCGCTGTCCCTTTCTTAGCCTCCGCTGTCCTCTCTAGCTCGGGCCAGTCCCTCTCTAGCCTCGCCAGTCCTCTCTAGCCCCGCCTCAGTCCTCTCTAGCCCCCGCCAGTCCTCTCTAGCCCCGCTAGTCCCTCTCTAGCCTCGCCAGTCCTCTTTAGCCCTTAGCTCCCCGCTTTAGCTCGCCTCAGTCCCTCTTTAGCCCCTGGGCCAGTCCTCTTTAGCCTCGCCAGTCCCTCTTTAGCCCGCCTCAGTCCCTCTTAGCCCCGCCTCAGTCCCTCTTTAGCCTCGCCAGTCCCTCTTTAGCCTCGCCAGTCCCTCTTTAGCTCCCGCCTCAGTCCTCTTAGCTCGGGCCAGTCCTCTTAGCTCCTCGCCAGTCCCTCTTTAGCTCTCGCCAGTCCCTCTTTAGCCCTCGCCAGTCCCTCTTTAGCCCCGCCAGGTCTCTTTAGCCCCGCCTCGGTCCCTCTTTAGCCCCGCCTCAGTCCTCTTAGCCCCGCTAGTCCCTCTTTAGCTACGCCAGTCCCTCTTTAGCACCGCCTCCTAGTCTCTTCCTCTTAGCACCGCCTCAGTCCCTCTTAGCTTTCCTCAGTCTTTCTTAGCCCTCGCCTCAGTCCTCTTTAGCTCTCGCCTCCAGTCCCTCTTCTTAGCCCCCGCCAGTCCCTCTTCTTCAGTCCTCTTCAGTCCTCTTAGCCCCGCTTTAGCCCCCGCCAGTGCCTCTTTAGCCCCGCCTCAGTGCCTCTTTAGCCCCGCTCAGTCCCTTCTTAGCTCCCGCCTCAGTCCCTCTTAGCCCCGCCAGTCCCTCTTTAGCCCCGCTCAGTCCTCTTCAGTCCCTCTTCAGTCCCTCTCTAGTCACGCCTCAGTGCCTCTTTAGCCCCGCCTCAGTCCCTCTTTAGCCCCGCCAGTCCCACTTTAGCCCGCCTCAGTCCTCTCTTAGCCCCGCCTCTGTCCCGCTTCAGTCCTCTTTAGCCCGCCTCAGTCCCTCTTTAGCCCCGCCAGTCCCTCTTTAGCCCCGCCTCAGTCCCTCTATAGCCCCGCCTCAGTCCCTCTCTTAGCCCCGCTTTAGTCCTCTTTAGTCCCGCCTCAGTACCTCTTTAGTCCCGACTTAGCTCCGCCTCAGTCCTCTTTAGCCCCGCCTCAGTGCCTCTCTAGCCCCGCCTCAGTCCCTCTTTAGCCCCGCCTCAGTGCCTCTTTAGCCCCGCCTCAGTGCCTCTTTAGCCCCGCCTCAGCCCCTCTTTAGCCCCGCCTCAGTCCCTCTTTAGCCCCGCCTCAGTCCCTCTTTAGCCCCGCCTCAGTCCCGCCTCAGCCCCTCTTTAGCCCCGCCTCAGTCCCTCTTTAGCTCCGCCTCAGTCCCTCTTTAGCCCCGCCTCAGTCCCTCTTTAGTCCCGCCTCAGTGCCTCTCTAGCCCCGCCTCAGTGCCTCTCTAGCCCCGCCTCAGTGCCTCTCTAGCCCACCTGTCCTCTTAGCCCCGCCTGTCCTCTTAGCTCCGCTGTCCTCTTTAGCCCTCGCTGTCCTCTTAGCCCCGCTGGTCCTCTCTAGCCTCGCCTGTCCCTCTTAGCTCGCTGTCCCTCTTTAGCTCCCGGGCTGTCCCTCTTTAGCCTCGCTGCCTCTCTTAGCTCCCGCTGCGGCCTCTTTAGCCCGCCTCGCTGCCCTCTTTTAGCTCGCTGTCCCTCTTTAGCCCCGGGCTGTCCTCTTAGCCCGCTGGTCCTCTTCTTAGCTCCCGCTGTCCTCTTCTTAGCCCCGCTGTCCTCTCTCTAGCCTCGCCTCAGTCCCTCTCTAGCCCCGCCTCAGTCCCTCTCTAGCCCGCCTCAGTCCCTCTCTAGCTTCGCCAGTCCCTCTCTAGCCCCGCCTCAGTCCCTCTCTAGCTCGCCAGTCCCTCTTTAGCTCTCGCTTAGCCCCGCCTCAGTCCTCTTTAGCCTCGCCAGTCCTCTTAGCTCGCCAGGTCTCTTTAGCCCCGCCTCAGTCCCTCTTTAGCCCCGCCTCAGTCCCTCTTTAGCCCGCCAGTCCCTCTTAGCCCCGCCAGTCCCTCTTTAGCCGCCCGCCAGTCCCTCTTAGCCTCGCCAGTCCCTCTTAGCCCCGCCAGTCCTCTTTAGCCCCGCCAGTCCCTCTTTAGCCTCGCCTCAGTCCTCTTTTTAGCCCTCGCCAGTCCCTCTTAGCTCCCGCCTCAGTCCCTCTTAGCCCCGCCTCCAGTCCCTCTTAGCCCCGCCAGTCCCTCTTAGCTACGCCAGTCCTCTTAGCACCGCCAGTCCCTCTTAGCACCGCCTCAGTCCCTCTTAGCCTCGGGCCTCAGTCCTCTTAGCCCCGCCTCAGTCCTCTTTAGCCCTCGCCAGTCCTCTTTAGCTCCCGCCAGTCCTCTTCAGTCCCTCTTCAGTCCCTCTTTAGCCCCGCCTTTAGCCCCGCCTCAGTGCCTCTTTAGCCCCGCCTCAGTCCCTCTTTAGCCCCGCCTCAGTCCCTCTTTAGCCCCGCCTCAGTCCCTCTTTAGCCCCGCCTCAGTCCCTCTTCAGTCCCTCTTCAGTCCCTCTCTAGTCACGCCTCAGTGCCTCTTTAGCCCCGCCTCAGCCCCTCTCTAGCCCCGCCTCAGTCCCTCTTAGCCGCCTCAGTCCTCTTTTAGCCCCGCCAGTCCCTCTTTAGCCCCCGCCAGTCCCGCTTCAGTCCTCTTAGCTCCGCCAGTCCTCTTTTAGCTCCCGCCTCAGTCCTCTCTTCAGTCCCTTTCTTAGCCCCGCCTCAGTGCCTCTTTAGCCCCGCTCTCAGTCCTTTCTTTAGCCCCGGGCCAGCCCTCTTTAGCCCCGCCAGCCCTCTCTTAGCTCCCGCCTCAGTCCCTCTTTAGCCCCGCCAGTCCTCTTTAGCTCCCGCCAGTCCCTCTTCAGTCCCTCTTCAGTCCCTCTTTAGCCCCGCCTCAGTGCCTCTTTAGCCCCGCCTCAGTCCCTCTCTAGCCCCGCCTCAGTCCCTCTCTAGCCCCGCCTCAGTCCCTCTCTAGCCCCGCCTTAGCTCCGCCTCAGTCCCTCTTTAGCCCCGCCTCAGTCCCTCTTTAGCCCCGCCTTAGCCCCGCCTCAGTCCCTCTTTAGCCCCGCCTCAGTCCCTCTTTAGCCCTGGGCCAGTCCCTCTTTAGCCCGCCTCAGTCCCTCTTAGCTCCGCCTCAGTCCTCTTCAGTCCTCTTCAGTCCCTCTTAGCTCCGGGCCTTAGCCCCCGCCAGTGCCTCTTTAGCCTCGGGCCAGCCCTCTCTAGCTCCCGCCTCAGTCCTCTTTAGCCCCGGGCCAGTCCCTCTTTAGCCCCGCCAGTCCCTCTTTTTAGCCCCTGGGCCAGTCCCTCTTCAGTCCCTCTTTAGCCCCGCCAGTCCCTCTTAGCCCCCGCCAGTCCCTCTTTAGCTCCGCCTCAGTCCCTCTTTAGCCCCGCCTCAGTCCCTCTTTAGCCCCGCCTCAGTCCCTCTTCAGTCCCTCTTTAGCCCCGCCTCAGCCCCTCTCTAGCCCCGCCTCAGTCCCTCTTTAGCCCCGCCTCAGTCCCTCTTTAGCCCCGCCTCAGTCCCTCTTTAGCCCCGCCAGTCCCGCTTTCAGTCCCTCTTTAGCCCCGCCAGTCCCTCTTTAGCCCCGCCAGTCCTCTTCTTCAGTCCCTCTTAGCCCCGCCTCAGTGCCTCTCTAGCCTCGCCAGTCCTCTCTAGCCCCGCCTCAGTGCTCTCTAGCCCCCGGGCCAGCCTCTCTTAGCCCCCGGGCCAGTCCTCTTTAGCCCCGCCAGCCCCTCTTAGCCCCCCGCCAGTCCTCTTCTCAGTCCCTCTTCAGCCTCAGTCCTCTCTCAGCCCTTAGCCCGCCTCAGTCCCTCTCGCCAGTCCTCTTAGCCCCGCCAGTCCCTCTTAGCCCCCGCCTCAGTCCCTCTTAGCCCCGCCTCAGTCCCTCTTTAGACCCGCCTCAGTCCTCTTCAGTCCCTCTTAGCCCCGCCAGTCCTCTTAGCAGTCCCTCTCTAGCCCCCTCAGTCCCTCTAGCCGCCTCAGCCCCTCTTTAGCCCCGCCTCAGTCCCTCTTTAGCCCCGCCTCAGTCCCTCTTCAGTCCCTCTTCAGTCCCTCTTCAGTCCCTCTTTAGCCCCGCCTCAGTCCCTCTTAGTCAGCCCGCCTCAGTGCCTCTTTAGCCCCGCCTCAGTGCCTCTCTAGCCCCGCCTCAGTGCCTCTCTAGCCCCGCCTCAGTCCCTCTTTAGCCCCGCCAGCTCCCTCTTTAGCTCCCGCCTCAGCCCTCTTTAGCCCCGCCTCAGCTCTCTTTAGCCCCGCCTCAGTCCCTCTTTAGCCCCGCCTCAGTCCCTCTTTAGCCCCGCCTCAGTGCCTCTCTAGCCCCGCCTCAGTCCCTCTTTAGCCCCGCCTCAGTCCCTCTTTAGCCCCGCCTCAGTCCCTCTTTAGCCCCGCCTCAGTCCCTCTTTAGCCCCGCCTCAGTCCCTCTCTAGCCCCGCCTCAGCCCTCTCTAGCCCCGCCAGCCCCTCTTAGCCCCTGGGCCAGCCTCCCTCTTTAGCCCCCGCCAGCCCTCTCTTAGCCCCGCCAGCTCCCTCTTAGCCCCCGCCAGCCCTCTCTTTAGCCCCCGCCAGCTCCCTCTTAGCTCCTCGGGCCTCAGCTCCCTCTTAGCTCCCGCCAGGTCCTCTTTAGCCCCTCTTCAGTCCCGCCTCAGTCCCTCTTTAGCCCCGCCTCAGTCCCTCTTTAGCCCCGCCTCAGTCCCTCTCAAGCCCCGCCTCAGTCCCTCTCTAGCCCGCCTCAGTCCCTCTCTAGCCCGCCTCAGTCCCTCTCTAGCCCCGCCTCAGTCCCTCTCTAGCCCCGCCTCAGTCCCTCTCTAGCCCCGCCTCAGTCTCTCTTTAGCCCCGCCTTAGCTCCGCCTCAGTCCCTCTTTAGCCCCGCCTCAGTCCCTCTTTAGCCCCGCCTCAGTCCCTCTTTAGCCCCGCCTCAGTCCCTCTTTAGCCCCGCCTCAGTCCCTCTTTAGCCCCGCCTCAGTCCCTCTTTAGCCCCGCCTCAGTCCCTCTTTAGCCCCGCCTCAGTCCCTCTTTAGCCCCGCCTTAGCCCCGCCTCAGTGCCTCTTTAGCCCCGCCTCAGCCCCTCTCTAGCCCCGCCTCAGTCCCTCTTTAGCCCCGCCTTAGCCCCGCCTCAGTCCCTCTTTAGCCCCGCCTCAGTCCCTCTCTAGCCCCGCCTCAGTCCCTCTCTAGCCCCGCCTCAGTCCCTCTCTAGCCCCGCCTCAGTCCCTCTCTAGCCCCGCCTCAGTCCCTCTTTAGACCTCGCCAGTCCCTCTTTAGCCCTCGCCTCAGTCCCTCTTTTAGCCTGCCTCAGTCCCTCTTTAGCCCCGCCTCAGTCCCTCTTTAGCCCCGCTTCAGTCCCTCTTCAGTCCCGCCTCAGTCCCTCTTCAGTCCCTCTCTAGTCACGCCTCAGTGCCTCTCTACCCCCGCCTCAGTCCCGCCTCAGTCCCACTTTAGCCCCGCCTCAGTCCCTCTTTAGCCCCGCCTCAGTCCCTCTTTAGCCCCGCCTTGGTCCCGCCTCAGTGCCTCTTTAGCCCGCCTCTGTCCCGCTTCAGTCCCTCTTTAGTCCCGCCTCAGTCCCTCTTTAGCCCCGCCTCAGTCCCTCTTCAGTCCCTCTCTAGCCCCGCCTCAGTCCCTCTCTAGCCCCGCCTCACATGTGCTTCTTGGGGGCCAGGCGGTGCAGGGTCCGGCTGCTGTGGGAGCGGTTCTCGTAGGTTCTGAGAGGATCTGCTGGAGCCACGAGTCGCGCTGGAGGCTGAAACAGGAAACAGTTAATGAGACGTCAAGACGACGACGCCTGACGCTTCACTCAAGTCTGACCTTGGCCTCGTCGGGGGGCGTGGCCTGCTGCCTGTCGCTCTGCTCCATCCTCACACGACCGGGACTGGAACACAGCGTGTGCAAGGTCAGCCCGGGGTCAACCCGGGGTCACCTCAGGCTCACACCAGGGTCACCTCGGGGTCACCTCGGGGTCACACCAGGGTCACCTCGGGGTCACCTCGGGGTCACACCAGGGTCACACCAGGGTCACCTCGGGGTCACACCAGGGTCACCTCGGGGTCACCTCAGGGTCACCTCGGGGTCACCTCAGGGTCACCTCAGGGTCACCTCGGGGTCACACCAGGGTCACCTCGGGGTCACCTCAGGGTCACCTCGGGGTCACACCAGGGTCACCTCGGGGTCACACCAGGGTCACCTCGGGGTCACCTCGGGGTCACCTCGGGGTCACCTCGGGGTCACCTCAGGGTCACCTCGGGGTCACCTCGGGGTCACCTCAGGGTCACAATCACCTCGGGGTCACACCAGGGTCACCTCGGGGTCACCTCGGGGTCACACCAGGGTCACCTCGGGGTCACACCAGGGTCACCTCGGGGTCACACCAGGGTCACCTCGGGGTCACACCAGGGTCACCTCGGGGTCACACCAGGGTCACCTCGGGGTCACACCAGGGTCACCTCGGGGTCACACCAGGGTCACCTCGGGGTCACCTCGGGGTCACCTCAGGGTCACCTCGGGGTCACCTCGGGGTCACCTCAGGGTCACCTCGGGGTCACCTCGGGGTCACCTCAGGGTCACAATCACCTCGGGGTCACCTCGGGGTCACACCAGGGTCACCTCGGGGTCACCATCACCCCAGGGTCAGCCCGGGGTCACACCAGGGTCACCTCGGGGTCACCTCAGGGTCACCTCAGGGTCACCTCAGGGTCACCATCACCCCAGGGTCAGCCCGGGGTCACACCAGGGTCACCTCGGGGTCACCTCAGGGTCACAATCACCTCGGGGTCACCTCGGGGTCACACCAGGGTCACCATCACCCCAGGGTCAGCCCGGGGTCACACCAGGGTCACCTCGGGGTCACCTCAGGGTCACAATCACCTCAGGGTCACCTCAGGGTCACCTCAGGGTCACCTCAGGGTCACCATCACCCCAGGGTCAGCCCGGGGTCAACCCAGGGTCACCTCGGGGTCACCTCAGGGTCACCTCAGGGTCACCTCGGGGTCACCCCAGGGTCACCTCAGGGTCACCCCGGGGTCACCTCAGGGTCACATGAGCGTTACTTTTTATAAACGCAAAATGATGACACAAATGTTGGTGAAAGGAGTTGGTTTTTCAAAATGATCGTCTCAGAGCAGTCGGCAGTCAGTCGGATCTATGTCGCTTTTAGTCACGTTTTTGTCATTTTAAGTCATGTTTTTGTCGTTTTAAGTCATGTTTTTGTCATTTTAAGTCACGTTTTTAGTCATGTTTTTGTCATTTTAAGTCATGTTTTTGTCATTTTAAGTCACGTTTTTGTCGTTTTAAGTCACGTTTTTGTCATTTTAAGTCACGTTTTTAGTCATGTTTTTGTCATTTTAAGTCATGTTTTTGTCATTTTAAGTCACGTTATTGTCATTTTAAGTCACGTTATTGTCACGTTTGGTTGTGTTTATCATCATCGATTGAATGCATTTTTGTCACTTTCTGCCACGTTCTGGTGCATTGAGTCACATTTGTTGTTTGTAGGTGTGTTTTTGTCGCTTTTGAACACATTCTTATCACTTTTGGTGGTGCTTTTATCGCTGGTTTCAGAACATGTTTGTACTAATCCAAACTAGAGCCGGCACAGGTCAAACGACGTGAGGGACAGAACACATCCGACGTTTCCACGCTCTGAGGCTGTTCATTTGGTCGACTAAAGGATTTCGTCGTAGTTTGTCAAAGTCACGTAGTCGATGGTTAAAACTAAATGAAAAATTAGCTCAATTATGGCAAAAATTATTGTCACAATTACATGGTACAAAACTGAAATCACGATTATTTTGAACAGTTATTTCTATTTTGTCTATTTTAATCAAAACGTGCTACACCAGGCACTGCAGTTTTTGGAGTTTTTTTGCGTTCTAGAAGGAAATAAACTTGTAAATGTATTAGTTTTTAAAATAAACACGCACTTTGAGACAAGACATGGGCTCAGGAAGTGGGTCAGTGCTGCTCAGTCGGACATTTGGGTGAATCTGAAGTCATTCTCTGTATTTTAGCGCCGCCCCGTGGAAGTCAAACTCGTCCGGCGGAGCTCAGGCGCAGGATTAACGGCAGCAGACGTTAAACACCAGCAGGGGGCGTCGCGTCCTTTGTAGAGCGTTTCAAAACAACAAACTGAAGAACTATTTACTGATTTTTACCGTCAAAACGCACAGGACACAGATCGGCAAGTTTCAAGCATTTTCAAGGAGTTTTTCCAAAATTCAAGCACTTTCCCAACCTTGAAAACAATGTATTCAAGACTTTTCAAGGATTTCAAGCACCCGTACGAACCCTGAGAGTTTGATCCAACGCTTTAAGTCACAATCCCAGGTAAAGCTTTAAACGAGACTCTGGTCCCGGTCCAGCCCCAGTCCGGCCCGGCCCTGGTCCGGCCCCAGTCCAGCCCCAGTCCAGTCCCGGTCCAGTCCCGGTCCAGTCCCGGTCCAGTCCCGGTCCAACCCCGGTCCAGTCCCAGTCCAGTCCCAGTCCAGTCCCAGTCCAGTCCCAGTCCAGTCCCGGTCCAGTCCCGGTCCAGTCCCGGTCCAGTCCCGGTCCAGTCCCGGTCCAGTCCCGGTCCAACCCCTGCCCAGTCTCAGTTCAGTTCCCAGTTCAGTTCCCAGTTCAGCTCGGTCCCAGTCCCTGCCCTGTCCTGCCCAGTCTCAGTCCCAGTCCCGGTTCAGTCGTCTGCCCAGTTCTAGTCTAGTCCCGGTCTGCCCTGCCCAGTTCCCGGTCCGCCTCTGCCCAGCTCTCGGTCCCAGTCTCGGCCCAGCCTCGCTTCAGTCTCGGTCCAGCTCAGTCTCGTTCAGTCTCTGCCCAGTTCAGTCCCGGCCCAGACTCCTGCCCAGCTCTCGCCCAGCTCGGTCCCAGCCTCCGCCCAGCTCTCGGTTCAGCTCTCGGTCCTGGTCCAGCTCTCTGCCCAGGTTCAGCTCTCGGCCCAGGTCCAGCCTCGGTCCTGGTCCAGCTCTCGGCCCTGGTCCAGCCTCGGTCCTGGTTCAGCTCTCGCCCTGGTCCAGCTCGCCCAGGTTCCAGCTCTCGGTTCAGGTTCAGCCTCGGTCAGGTTCAGCTCTCGGTCCTGGTTCAGCCTCGGTCCTGGTCCAGCCCCCTCGGTCCCAGGTCAGCTCTCTGCCCAGGTTCCGCGGTCCTGGTCCAGCCCCCGGTCCAGGTCCAGCCCCCCCGGTCCAGGTCCAGCCCCCCCGGTCCAGGTCCAGCCCCCGGTCCTGGTCCAGCCCCCGGTCCTGGTCCAGCCCCCGGTCCTGGTCCAGCCCCCGGTCCCGGTCCAGCCCCCGGCCCCGGTCCTGGTCCAGTCCTTACTTGAGGTCCTTGTCCTCCTCACTGTCTTCGTCGACAGAGAAGCTCCAGTCGTTGAACTGTTTGAATCCTCCATCTTTCCTGCCCTCGGCGCGCTCCAGCCCTGAACACACAACACGTGACTGCAGCGGCGCTTTGACTGAAACTCACTAAAAAGTGACCAAAGTGCAACTAAAAGTGACAAAACGAGACTTAAAGCAACAAAAACATGGCTAATAGTGACAACAACATAACTAAATTGACTAAAATGTCACTAAAAAGTGACAAACTTGCAACTAAAATGGACAAAAACGTGGCTTAATTTACTAAAAAGTAGAGCTGCAACGAGTTGTCCACTGTCCAGGGTGTACCCGCCTCAGGCCCAAAGTCACTGGGATAGGCTCCAGTCACCCGCGAGCCCCAACGGGAATAAGCGGGAGAAATGAATGAATGAATGAATGAATGAATGAATGAATGAATGAATGAATGGGGCTGTAGTCGACTAAACACATGCCCTACCGACCGATTAGTCGACTGAAGGAACTATTTCTGAACCAAACTGCACCGGAATTTATGCAAAAACAACAGTTTAGATAGAAAAGTACCAGTAAACAATGTATTTACATGTTAGAGACATGAGATTAAACTCATGATTCATTCTAAATCTTCTGCTCACTCATTCCAGATCTTCTCCTTTTTGCTGTTGGCTACATACAAATCCTTTTAATCTAAAGAAAATAATGAGTCGACTAATAAAAATGTTGGTCGACTAAAACGCCATCGACCAATTAATCGATTAAAAAGACTAAAAGTGACAAAACTTATCACCAGTCTCTGAGCCCAGAGCGCTAAAGATAACAAACGTTAGCATAAATTATACAAATACAGAGGGAAAAGGCTGAAAGTGACAAAAACGAGGCAAGAAGTGACAAAAACAAGAGTAAATGGACTAAAACGCGATTAAAAGTGACAAAACCTCTTTCCATCGTCTCATGTATCTCTCACTTTAAAGCCGTCCATCTTAAATATTCACTCCATGAGTTTAGAAGCACTTTTCACGAGAGCGCTAAAGCTAACAAACATTAGCATGCTAACAGCACACTTCCTGCTTCTCGTAGAATAAAACGCTCCATAAACAGATGAAAGTGCTGTGTGTCATTTGGACCTGAACAGAGGCTTTTACAACAATCTGAGCCGGACCTGATCTCAAACTCATCAGGGACTCGATCTGTTTGTCACGTTTTAAATCAGGTCCAGCTGAGATCCAGGACTCAGGTCTGAGCCCGTCCTTTCTCCAGATCTGGGCCTGGACCCATTAGGGATGTAACAACACCGTGAAATCGTGAAAACTGTCTCAATATCGTCGTCATGTCACGAGAAAAACAACATGTGTACTGCTCTGGCAGATAAAAGCATTACTGACCAGAAATGATTAATATAATAATTATAATTATTATTCTTAATAATAAATAACCAGGAGCCTGACAGACACACAGCGGTCATTGTTGTCGTCTCATTCTCACAGATGTTTGATCCTTTCTATTGTTACGGCTCTAAATATGACATAAAGGCCAATAATGAGCGGCGTCTGTCGTTATGAACGTGATCATCGTGAGCTTCTACAGAACGTGTCGGACGTGAGGTTCATATCGTGACAATATCGTATCGTGACAATATCGTATCGTGACACCCCGAGGATCCAGAGCTGGGATCCAGGTCTGGACCAGGATCCGGACCAGACCTGGACTCAAACCCCACGGACTCGGAGTGAATCGTGAAAAGTGTCTCAGAACAAACTAATGATTAACCCTTTGGAGCTCGAGTGTGCGGCGCATTCCTGGCTCTGCTGACATGTGCAAAAACAGCGGACAAAACACGCACAAAACACGCAAAAACACCCACGAACCGCCACAAATGTCACGCACACGCACGTCCCGCTGGAGCCCGGTCCACAAACCACAACAAGCCCTCAAACCCCGTTACAATTCCACGATTATCTCTGTAACTACGTCCAGCTGGTTAATTACAGGGAGGTTTGTGCGAGACAGAGCCAAGAAACGCGTCCAAAGTGAGATGTATTTTACGGATAAAGGGTTTGAGCTGAAGATTAGGCTTGTGTTTTGTGGCCGTACGTGGCAAATCTGACATTTCACCCCGAAAATCCGCAAGAAAACGAGACAAATGATTGTTTACACGCTGAGCCCAGGAGCTAGCCGCACGTTAGCCTCCAGTGGCACGATATTCACGCGACAAACGGTTTAAAGTGGCCTCTTTGTGGTTCATGTGGATGTTTTAGACACGTTTAAGTGTTTTGTTTTGGTGTGTGAGATTATTTGCGTGATTTGGAGCCGCGGGGAGCAGTGGGAGGCCGTTTCTTGGGGCTAAAGCGGCTCTGTTAGCAGCGGCGGGGCTAAAGCGGTGCGTGAAGCCGCGGTCCGGAGCTCCGCGTTCGGGGCTTTTTTTACACCGAGCTCCGGGAAAGCGCGGGCCCGGGCTGCACGGCGGGGCTGTCGCCGCTTACCTTCGAGGAAAAGGCTTCTGTTTTGGGCCATGATTCAGTCCATGAGCCGCTGCTGTGTGAGAGCGGCGGCGCGGTGTGACGAAAGTGAGCGGCACTGACTGACGGCGCGGCGGAAGTGCGGCCCGCGCTTCAAAATGGACACTTCCGCCGCCTCTGACAGCGAGAAAATGTCATAATAAAACTTAAAGGAGACATATTGTGCTTTCCCCAGGTGTTTGGTATTGAACTGGAACATAATTAGACCACAGTTTGACGCTTTGTTCATTTTAAATCGCAATATTTATCTAAAACGGATTAATAATAGAAACAGGTCCATTGACTTCCTGTTCAAGCCCCGCCTCTTCGCAGCGTAAGCCCCGCCTCTTCGTGGCTAATGTCATTTACTTTATTTTATTTTATTTTTAAAGTCTGCATGAAATTTTTGCCTTTTGTCTTAATTTTTCAAATAATAATAATAAAAAGTAATCATCATCATAATTTGTAGAACAATACTGTACTTAATATAGTTTTTTCCGACTTGACGCTGAAGCGCAGAAACTCGGAGAAAACATCTCTCCGAGTTCCTCCAAGAATGAACGCAGCATAAGCCCTGCCTCTTCGCAGCAGATTTACATGTTTTTATTTTTTTGAAAAGTCTGCGTTAATTGTTTGACCTCCTCATGTGTCACTCGGCGTATAATCATAACTAATTACAGGGATGTGGGTGGGGCTAGGGGGTAGGTGAAAACAGGATGTTTCTGAGCACCAATGAGACACTTTGTATTGAGTTTAAAGCTCATTAAACTCTTCATTGAACTCTGTGTGTTTTAAGTGTGTGTCCAGCAGAGGGCGCCGAAGGTCAGTCAGAGCGAAAGAAACACAAAGAAACACATTTACTTTACAAAAACTAAAAAATATTAAAATAAAACACGACAAGGTTTAACAAATGAAGTTTTTGTGAAAATCTAAACCAGGACTAAACCAGGTCTAAACCAGGTCTAAACAAGGACTAAACCAGGACTAAACAAGGACTAAACAAGGGCTAAACCAGGTCTAAACCAGGTCTAAACCAGGACTAAACCAGGTCTAAACCAGGACTAAACCAGGTCTAAACCAGGTCTAAACCAGGTCTAAGCCAGGTCTTAACCAGGTCTAAACCAGGACTAAACCAGGTCTAAACCAGGTCTAAACCAGGTCTAAACCAGGTCTAAACCAGGACTAAACCAGGTCTAAACCAGGTCTAAACCAGGACTAAACAAGGACTAAACCAGGACTAAACAAGGACTAAACCAGGTCTAAACCAGGTCTAAACCAGGTCTAAACCAGGACTAAACAAGGACTAAACCAGGACTAAACCAGGTCTAAACCAGGTCTAAACCAGGTCTAAACCAGGACTAAACCAGGTCTAAACCAGGTCTAAACCAGGACTAAACAAGGACTAAACCAGGACTAAACAAGGACTAAACCAGGTCTAAACCAGGTCTAAACCAGGTCTAAACCAGGACTAAACAAGGACTAAACTAGGACTAAACAAGGACTAAACCAGGACTAAACCAGGTCTAAACAAGGACTAAACCAGGACTAAACCAGGACTAAACAGAGTCTGAACAGGTCTAAACCAGGACTAAACCAGGTCTAAACCAGGACTAAACAAGGACTAAACCAGGACTAAACAAGGACTAAACCAGGTCTAAACCAGGTCTAAACCAGGTCTAAACAAGGACTAAACCAGGACTAAACAAGGACTAAACAAGGGCTAAACCAGGTCTAAACCAGGTCTAAACCAGGACTAAACCAGGTCTAAACCAGGACTAAACCAGGTCTAAACCAGGTCTAAACCAGGTCTAAACCAGGTCTAAACCAGGACTAAACCAGGTCTAAACCAGGTCTAAACCAGGACTAAACAAGGACTAAACCAGGACTAAACCAGGTCTAAACCAGGTCTAAACCAGGACTAAACAAGGACTAAACCAGGACTAAACAAGGACTAAACCAGGTCTAAACCAGGTCTAAACCAGGTCTAAACCAGGACTAAACAAGGACTAAACCAGGACTAAACCAGGTCTAAACCAGGTCTAAACCAGGTCTAAACCAGGACTAAACCAGGTCTAAACCAGGTCTAAACCAGGACTAAACAAGGACTAAACCAGGACTAAACAAGGACTAAACCAGGTCTAAACCAGGTCTAAACCAGGTCTAAACCAGGACTAAACAAGGACTAAACTAGGACTAAACAAGGACTAAACCAGGACTAAACCAGGTCTAAACAAGGACTAAACCAGGACTAAACCAGGACTAAACAGAGTCTGAACAGGTCTAAACCAGGACTAAACCAGGTCTAAACCAGGACTAAACAAGGACTAAACCAGGACTAAACAAGGACTAAACCAGGTCTAAACCAGGTCTAAACCAGGTCTAAACAAGGACTAAACCAGGACTAAACAAGGACTAAACAAGGGCTAAACCAGGTCTAAACCAGGTCTAAACCAGGACTAAACCAGGTCTAAACCAGGACTAAACCAGGTCTAAACCAGGTCTAAACCAGGTCTAAGCCAGGTCTAAACCAGGTCTAAACCAGGACTAAACCAGGTCTAAACCAGGTCTAAACCAGGTCTAAACCAGGACTAAACCAGGTCTAAACCAGGTCTAAACCAGGACTAAACAAGGACTAAACCAGGACTAAACAAGGACTAAACCAGGTCTAAACCAGGTCTAAACCAGGACTAAACAAGGACTAAACCAGGACTAAACCAGGTCTAAACCAGGTCTAAACCAGGTCTAAACCAGGTCTAAACCAGGTCTAAACCAGGACTAAACCAGGTCTAAACCAGGTCTAAACCAGGACTAAACAAGGACTAAACCAGGACTAAACAAGGACTAAACCAGGTCTAAACCAGGTCTAAACCAGGTCTAAACCAGGACTAAACAAGGACTAAACTAGGACTAAACAAGGACTAAACCAGGACTAAACCAGGTCTAAACAAGGACTAAACCAGGACTAAACCAGGACTAAACAGAGTCTGAACAGGTCTAAACCAGGACTAAACCAGGTCTAAACCAGGACTAAACAAGGACTAAACCAGGACTAAACAAGGACTAAACCAGGTCTAAACCAGGTCTAAACCAGGTCTAAACCAGGACTAAACAAGGACTAAACCAGGACTAAACAAGGACTAAACCAGGACTAAACCAGGTCTAAACAAGGACTAAACCAGGACTAAACCAGGACTAAACCAGGACTAAACCAGGACTAAACAGAGTCTGAACAGGTCTAAACCAGGACTAAACCAGGTCTAAACCAGGTCTAAACCAGGTCTAAACAAGGACTAAACCAGGACTAAACAAGGACTAAACAAGGGCTAAACCAGGTCTAAACCAGGTCTAAACCAGGACTAAACCAGGTCTAAACCAGGACTAAACCAGGTCTAAACCAGGTCTAAACCAGGTCTAAGCCAGGTCTAAACCAGGTCTAAACCAGGACTAAACCAGGTCTAAACCAGGTCTAAACCAGGTCTAAACCAGGTCTAAACCAGGTCTAAACCAGGACTAAACCAGGTCTAAACCAGGTCTAAACCAGGACTAAACAAGGACTAAACCAGGACTAAACCAGGTCTAAACCAGGTCTAAACCAGGTCTAAACCAGGTCTAAACCAGGTCTAAACCAGGACTAAACCAGGTCTAAACCAGGTCTAAACCAGGACTAAACAAGGACTAAACCAGGACTAAACAAGGACTAAACCAGGTCTAAACCAGGTCTAAACCAGGTCTAAACCAGGACTAAACAAGGACTAAACTAGGACTAAACAAGGACTAAACCAGGACTAAACCAGGTCTAAACAAGGACTAAACCAGGACTAAACCAGGACTAAACAGAGTCTGAACAGGTCTAAACCAGGACTAAACCAGGTCTAAACCAGGACTAAACAAGGACTAAACCAGGACTAAACAAGGACTAAACCAGGTCTAAACCAGGTCTAAACCAGGTCTAAACCAGGACTAAACAAGGACTAAACCAGGACTAAACAAGGACTAAACCAGGACTAAACCAGGTCTAAACAAGGACTAAACCAGGACTAAACCAGGACTAAACCAGGACTAAACCAGGACTAAACCAGGTCTAGACCAGGTCTAAACAGAGTCTGAACAGGACTAGACCAGGACTATCCCGGTCCACACAGGGCTCAGCTGCCGTGTTGGTGAGAGCAGGTTTAATTTTAGCTCTGAGTTCATGATGGTCTCACTGTGACACAAAAGGGCTGGACCTGGACTGGACCTGGACTGGACCTGGACTGAGCAGAGTCCAGAGTCCAAACGAGGGTCTGAGCGGAGCCGAACACAGAACCGTCCCGTGTTTGAGGAAGAACTTTAAAGCGTCTGAAGCTCCAGAACCAGGTGAGACCAAACCAAACGGGTTCAACGTTATTATTATTATTATGTGTGTTTGACAGAAGGTCCGGTCCTGGTCTAGTCCTGATTTAGTCCTGGTTAAGTCCTGGTTTAGTCCTGGTTAAGTCCTGGTTCAGTTCTGGTTCAGTCCTGGTTCAGTCCTGGTTTAGTCCTGGTTCAATTCTGGTTCAGTCCTGGTTTGGTTCCGGAGGACAGAGCTAAATAATATTTATTTATTTATACATTATTTTTTTCTACATTATTCTACTTTTTTTAATATTAGTCAGAATTATTATTTCATTTCTTTTTTAAATATAACACAGAACAGAGAAACACAACCAGAGAGAATTCTTTTTAAAACCAACGTCAATGATGTCCATTTATTTTATCGATGGAGTTCTGAGACGCTCTGCACAGGTAGAACAAGCACATCAGGGCTCCTCTGGTCAAACAGCTCCCCCTGGTGGACGACGGCTGCAGCTGCAACACGGGAACCTCATTTATGTTACAAACGTGAAAGACGAATCCCGTGGTCGTGGAAAAGACATCAGTGCATTCAAATCATTGGCTCAAACAGAGGAAACAACTGAGGAGGAGCGGCGAGGAAACAACTAAGGAGGAGCACAGAGGAAACAACTAAGGAGGAGCACAGAGGAAACAAATGAGGAGGAGCACAGAGGAAACAAATGAGGAGGAGCACAGAGGACACAACTAAGGAGGAGCGACGAGGAAACAACTAAGGAGGAGCGGCGAGGAAACAACTAAGGAGGAGCACAGAGGAAACAACTAAGGAGGAGCACAGAGGAAACAAATGAAGAGGAGTGCAGAAGAAACAACTAAGGAGAAGCGGCAAGGAAACAACTAAGGAGGAGCACAGAGGAAACAACTATGGAGGAGCACAGAGGACACAACTAAGGAGGAGCGCAGAGGAAACAACTAAGGAGGAGCACAGAGGAAACAACTAAGGAGGAGTGCAGAAGAAACAACTAAGGAGGAGCGCAGAGGAAACAACTAAGGAGGAGCACAGAGGAAACAACTAAGGAGGAGCACAGAGGAAACAAATGAGGAGGAGTGCAGAAGAAACAACTAAGGAGGAGCGCAGAGGAAACAACTAAGGAGGAGCACAGAGGAAACAACTAAGGAGGAGTGCAGAAGAAACAACTAAGGAGGAGCGCAGAGGAAACAACTAAGGAGGAGCACAGAGGAAACAAATGAGGAGGAGTGCAGAAGAAACAACTAAGGAGGAGCGGCAAGGAAACAACTAAGGAGGAGCACAGAGGAAACAACTGAGGAGGAGCGGCGAGGAAACAACTAAGGAGGAGCACAGAGGAAACAACTAAGGAGGAGCACAGAGGAAACAACTAAGGAGGAGCACAGAGGAAACAACTAAGGAGGAGCACAGAGGAAACAACTAAGGAGGAGTGCAGAAGAAACAACTAAGGAGCGCAGAGGAAACAACTAAGGAGGAGCACAGAGGAAACAACTAAGGAGGAGCACAGAGGAAACAAATGAGGAGGAGTGCAGAAGAAACAACTAAGGAGAAGCGGCAAGGAAACAACTAAGGAGGAGCACAGAGGAAACAACTATGGAGGAGCACAGAAGAAACAACTGAGGAGGAACGCAGAGGAAACAACTAAGGAGGAGCAAAGAGGAAACAACTGAGGAGGAGCACAGAGGAAACAAATAAGGAGGAGCGCAGAAGAAACAACTAAGGAGGAGAACAGTATTAGTCTTTCAGTCTTTTTCTTTAGTCTTTTTTAATCTTATTGATGAAAATCAGAAATAATTCATCATTTTTTGACATTTTGATTGAAACGGAAAGTATTGCGCATTATTCATGTCACTCCAATAACGGTCATTGTGTCTCTTTAGTTTATCCACAATCTTCTTGTTCTTCTTGAAGACAATAAATTAGGAGATGTATTTTCCTTGTGTTACCGCTTTAGCTCAGGAGCAGCAACAAGAAGAGACCAACGTTAAAGGAACGTTTATTTAAATAAAATAATGTGGAAGGTCAGTGTGGATCAGCCGTGTGGAGGTGATGTGGTGCACGTGGTGTGTGTGGATGAATCAGAACTAAACGGAGACAGCCGGTGACCAGGAGCAGAACCAGGCGGGAACAGCCGAGGGAACAGCCTCTGGAACAGCCGTTCCCTCGGCTTAACGTGCCCCAGGGGGAGCTTCCTGTCAATGACAATTAAGCACTGGCCTTCAAAATAAAACCCGTCACACATGTACTCACAGCACAATTGTCCAGTGTGAGGAGGTGTGGTCAGTCTGAGGAGGTGTGGTCAGTCTGAGGAGGTGTGGTCAGTCTGAGGAGGTGTGGTCAGTCTGAGGAGGTGTGGTCAGTCTGAGGAGGCGTGGTCAGTCTGAGGAGGCGTGGTCAGTCTGAGGAGGTGTGGTCAGTCTGAGGAGGTGTGGTCAAAGTCTGAGGAGGTGTGGTCAGTCTGAGGAGGTGTGGTCAGTCTGAGGAGGTGTGGTCAGTCTGAGGAGGTCCAGTCTGTCTGAGGAGGCGTGGTCAGTCTGAGGAGGCGTGCTCAGTGGAGGCGTGGTCAGTCTGAGGAGGTGTGGTCAGTATGAGGAGGCGCGGTCAGTCTGAGGAGGCGTGGTCAGTCTGAGGAGGCGTGGTCAGTCTGAGGAGGCGTGGTCAGTCTGAGGAGGCGTGGTCAGTCTGAGGAGGCGTGGTCAGTCTGAGGAGGTGTGGTCAAAGTCTGAGGAGGTGTGGTCAGTCTGAGGAGGCGCGGTCAGTCTGAGGAGGTGTGGTCAGTCTGAGGAGGTGTGGTCAGTCTGAGGAGGTGTGGTCAGTCTGAGGAGGCGTGGTCAAAGTCTGAGGAGGTGTGGTCAGTGGAGGCGTGGTCAGTCTGAGGAGGTGTGGTCAGTGGAGGCGTGGTCAGTCTGAGGAGGTGTGGTCAGTCTGAGGAGGTGTGGTCAGTCTGAGGAGGCGTGGTCAGTCTGAGGAGGTGTGGTCAAAGTCTGAGGAGGTGTGGTCAGAGTCTGAGGAGGCGCGGTCAGTCTGAGGAGGCGTGGTCAGTCTGAGGAGGTGTGGTCAGTCTGAGGAGGTGTGGTCAGTCTGAGGAGGTGTGGTCAGTCTGAGGAGGCGTGGTCAGTGGAGGCGTGGTCAGTCTGAGGAGGTGTGGTCAGTCTGAGGAGGTGTGGTCAGTCTGAGGAGGTGTGGTCAGTCTGAGGAGGCGTGGTCAAAGTCTGAGGAGGTGTGGTCAGTGGAGGTGTGGTCAGTCTGAGGAGGTGTGGTCAGTCTGAGGAGGCGCGGTCAGTCTGAGGAGGTGTGGTCAGTCTGAGGAGGCGTGGTCAGTCTGAGGAGGCGTGGTCAGTCTGAGGAGGTGTGGTCAGTCTGAGGAGGTGTGGTCAGTCTGAGGAGGCGTGGTCAGTCTGAGGAGGCGCGGTCAGTCTGAGGAGGTGTGGTCAGTCTGAGGAGGTGTGGTCAGTCTGAGGAGGCGTGGTCAGTCTGAGGAGGTGCGGTCAGTCTGAGGAGGCGTGGTCAGTCTGAGGAGGTGTGGTCAGTCTGAGGAGGTGCGGTCAGTCTGAGGAAGTGATAAATGATGTATTTGAGCTGAAAAATCGTCACTGGAGTTCAGCAGGAAGTGTGTTCGACGGAAGAGAGGTGGGGAGGGAGAGGAGAGGAAGAGAGAGAGGGGAGAGAGGAGAGGGGGGAGAGGAAAAGGGAGGAGAGAATGGAAGAGGGGGGAGAGAAAAAGAGAGGGGGAAGAGAGAGAGGGAGGGAGATGTTGTGACTGGGTGAGTCTCAGGAGTAAAAGTCCTGACCTTCTGCAGCTTCAGTTTGTGACACGTTTAATGAGGGAGGGGGGAGGGAGGGGGGAGGGAGGGGGGAGGAGAGAGGGGGAGAGGGGGGGAGAGGGGGAGAGAGGAGAGAGGGGGGAGAGGAGAGAGAGAGAGAGAGAGAGAGGGGAGAGAGAGAGAGAGAGAGGGGGAGACAGAGGGGAGAGAGGAGAGAGAGGGGGAGAGAGGGGGGGAGAGGAGAGAGAGAGGGGGGGAGAGAGGAGAGAGAGAGAGAGAGAGAGAGAGGGGGAGAGAGAGAGGGAGAGAGGGGGGGGAGAGGAGAGAGAGGGGGAGAGAGGAGAGAGAGAGAGGGAGAGAGAGGGGGGGAGAGAGGAGAGAGGGAGAGAGAGGGGGAGAGAACGGGAGTTTAACGAGAGCAGATTATATTTAGAGTCATCAGGGAACTCCACATTCCACCGAGCAACATCAACAACAACAACAACTGCGCCCGGAATCTCCCCCACAACCTCACCCCGGCCACAGAGCCACAGCAGCCGACGCTTTTAATAAAACGAGGAGCACGCGCCGAAAAACAGCTTCTGTGACAACGACGGAAGAAACTACCTGAAGGGACTCAAGGGACTGGGCCTGGAAAGCTGTGCGGCCTTAAGACTGTTTTTATGACAAACACAGAGGCGTCATTAAATCAAACAAACAAAATGGGGTTCACCTTCATTTTCTAAATTAAATAATAATTAAATATTGTTAGTTGCAGCAATAAAAAATATAATGCTGTTTCCTCTCCAGGTGTTTGAATAAACAGATTAATAAAATGGATTTATTCTTTTTAAACTTTAATAAATGTCACTGTAAATGGTTCAGTCCTGGTTTAGTCCTGGTTCAGACCCGGTTCAGACCCGGTTTAGACCCGGTTCAGACCCGGTTCAGACCTGGTTTAGTCCTGGTTTATTCCTGGTTTAGACCCGGTTCAGACCCGGTTCAGACCCGGTTCAGACCCGGTTCAGTCCTGGTTCAGACCCGGTTCAGTCCCGGTTCAGACCCGGTTCAGACCCGGTTCAGACCCGGTTCAGACCCGGTTCAGTCCTGGTTTCTGTTGCAGGTCACAATGAGGTCCAGAGCTCGTGAGTCGCTGGAGGAGGATCCGGACCCTGGACCTCCTCAGACCGACAAAGTCCAGATCGGGTCCGAGCCGAGTCTGGACCAGGTCCTGATCCAGAGCGCGGACCCGGACCGGTCCGAGTCCGGTCCGGACCGGAGCCGGAGGAAGGACCCGCGGGAGGAGAAGGAGAACAGGTGTGGACCCTCCAGGAGAAGAACCAAAACCACAGGAACCCAGAAGAACCCGAGTCCGGCCCTGAGCCCGAGGGACCTGCTGCACCTGCTCGGCGTCATGGAGGGCGAGGTGCAGGTGCGGCAGGGCGCCCCTGTCACAGACACACACCAAACAAACACTCAAATGTTTAATGAAACACGAGCTGAAGCTGCAGTGAGTCGCAAAAGTGTCGCGGTATCGATACCGCCAAAGTCTTCATCTGAAATGTTCTGTCTTAAAGGTCCCATATCCTGCTAAAGTGACTCTTCAGAGGTGTTAACCTTCCTCCAGGGCTCTCTGGGCCTCGTATGTTGTGCCCAAAGTGGTTTTTTGATTGATTCCCTCATGTTTTCACTAGAGAACTGTCTTTTCCGTCCCCCTCTGAGCAGCAGACGGGGGCTCCTCACTAAGATGACGCGGTGTTTAAGCCACGCCTCCAGGAAGAATAAAAACAGCTAATGCTAATGCTACACAGTAATTACACGATGGATACGACAGATAGAAGAGTTAGCTTGTTATTTACCAAACGGCACGTCCGTGGTTGAGGCCCTGGAGCACGTCAAACTCCAGGTCAGATCCAGGACGTAGGACTCAGCACGACGCACCGTCAGGACCAGAAAAGGTTTATTCAGTGTTTGTGTATCGCTGTTTACCGGAGCACACGGCGCATGCACCATCTCCACTACAGGGGAGGCACGGGTTGGACGGGGGAGGCAGCCTGCTCTCTGTTCGGGGGGGTCAGATCTCAGAGTGAGGAGGGGGGCCAGTCCTCAGGGCTTTGTGGATATTACACAAAGCCCTGAGGACAGACTGTGAAGGGAAAAAGAGCAGGATATGGGACCTTTAATGTGAAAACATCGAAAAGGGGAAATCATGAGTAAAATGGCCGTGTTCTGTTTTGGTCGAGTCACGTTCACCGTCGAACCATCTCCAGAACGAATCCACACACGAAGGGTTAATACTTGTGTTTGCTCCAAGTCCAGACTTAAACCCAAAACCTCACGGTCGAGCGTCACCACAAACACCATCGAACGACCGCGAAACTACAAAGTGGTAAAAGTTCAGATGTTCTCACGCTCTGAAGTCAAAGTGACACGTGTTCACTGTAGAACTGGAAAGAACAAAAACCTCTTTTATTTTATGTACAGTAGTTTTACTTTTGGTCTTCATTATTCTCCACCACTGCCCCGGTCTGGTCCTGGTCCTGGTCTGGTCCTGGTCCTGGTCTGGGTCTGGTCCTGGTCCTGGTCTGGTCCTGGTCTGGTCCTGGTCTGGTCCTGGTCTGGTCTGGTCCTGGTCCTGGTCTGGTCCTGGTCCTGGTCCTGGTCCTGGTCTGGTCCTGGTCCTGGTCTGGTCCTGGTCTGGTCTGGTCTGGTCCTGGTCTGGTCCTGGTCTGGTCTGGTCTGGTCCTGGTCTGGTCCTGGTCCTGGTCCTGGTCTGGTCCTGGTCTGGTCCTGGTCTGGTCTGGTCCTGGTCCTGGTCTGGTCCTGGTCCTGGTCTGGTCTGGTCCTGGTCCTGGTCTGGTCCTGGTCCTGGTCCTGGTCTGGTCCTGGTCCTGGTCCTGGTCCTGGTCCTGGTCCTGGTCTGGTCCTGGTCTGGTCCTGGTCTGGTCTGGTCTGGTCCTGGTCTGGTCCTGGTCCTGGTCCTGGTCTGGTCCTGGTCTGGTCTGGTCCTGGTCCTGGTCTGGTCTGGTCCTGGTCCTGGTCTGGTCTGGTCTGGTCCTGGTCCTGGTCTGGTCCTGGTCCTGGTCTGGTCCTGGTCCTGGTCTGGTCCTGGTCTGGTCTGGTCTGGTCTGGTCTGGTCTGGTCCTGGTCTGGTCCTGGTCCGGTCCTGGTCTGGTCTGGTCCTGGTCCTGGTCTGGTCCTGGTCCTGGTCTGGTCCTGGTCTGGTCTGGTCCTGGTCCTGGTCTGGTCCTGGTCCTGGTCTGGTCTGGTCTGGTCTGGTCCTGGTCTGGTCCTGGTCTGGTCTGGTCCTGGTCTGGTCTGGTCCTGGTCCTGGTCCTGGTCTGGTCCTGGTCCTGGTCCTGGTCTGGTCTGGTCCTGGTCCTGGTCCTGGTCTGGTCCCGGTCTGGTCCTGGTCTGGTCCTGGTCCTGGTCTGGTCCTGGTCCTGGCCTGGTCCTGGTCCTGGTCCTGGTCCCGGTCTGGGTCTGGTCCCGGTCTGGTCCCGGTCTGTCCCTGGTCCTGGTCTGGTCCTGGTCCTGGTCCTGGTCTGGTCCTGGTCTGGTCCTGGTCTGGTCCTGGTCTGGTCCCGGTCTGGTCCTGGTCTGGTCCTGGTCCCGGTCTGGTCCTGGTCTGGTCCTGGTCTGGTCCTGGTCTGGTCCTGGTCCCAGTCTGGTCCTGGTCTGGTCCTGGTCTGGTCCAGTCCTGGTCCTGGTCTGTCCCTGGTCCTGGGACCTGGTTGCTGTGAGGGGGGAGGGGCTAACCTCTGCCTGTGTTTCAGGCTCGTGATGATGTCATCGCTCTTCTTCGCTCGCGGCGCCCGGACGTCCTGGAGGCTCAGTACGGCACCGCCGCCCCCTGCAGGCCGCTGCAGGCGCTGCAACGGGACGGAGCGCTGACCCACGAGCAGCGAGACGACGTGTACGAGGCGCCCATGACCGAGGTGAGGTCAGAGGTCAGAGGTCAGAGGTCAGAGGTCAGAGGAGGAGAGGCGCCCATGACCGAGGTGAGGTCAGAGGTCAGAGGTCAGAGGTCAGAGACGCCCATGACCGAGGTGAGGTCAGAGGTCAGAGGTCAGAGGTCAGAGACGCCCATGACCGAGGTGAGGTCAGAGGTCAGAGGTCAGAGGTCAGAGACGCCCATGACCGAGGTGAGGTCAGAGGTCAGAGACGCCCATGACCGAGGTGAGGTCAGAGGTCAGAGGTCAGAGGAGGAGAGGCGCCCATGACCGAGGTGAGGTCAGAGGTCAGAGGTCAGAGGTCAGAGGAGGAGAGGCGCCCATGACCGAGGTGAGGTCAGAGGTCAGAGGTCAGAGACGCCCGTGACCGAGGTGAGGTCAGAGGTCAGAGGTCAGAGGTCAGAGACGCCCATGACCGAGGTGAGGTCAGAGGTCAGAGGAGGAGAGGCGCCCATGACCGAGGTGAGGTCAGAGGTCAGAGGTCAGAGGAGGAGAGGCGCCCATGACCGAGGTGAGGTCAGAGGTCAGAGGTCAGAGACGCCCGTGACCGAGGTGAGGTCAGAGGTCAGAGGTCAGAGGTCAGAGACGCCCATGACCGAGGTGAGGTCAGAGGTCAGAGGAGGAGAGGCGCCCATGACCGAGGTGAGGTCAGAGGTCAGAGGTCAGAGACGCCCATGACCGAGGTGAGGTCAGAGGTCAGAGACGCCCATGACCGAGGTGAGGTCAGAGGTCAGAGGTCAGAGGTCAGAGGCGCCCATGACCGAGGTGAGGTCAGAGGTCAGAGACGCCCATGACCGAGGTGTGGTCAGAGGTCAGAGGTCAGAGGCGCCCATGACCGAGGTGAGGTCAGAGGTCAGAGGAGGAGAGGCGCCCATGACCGAGGTGAGGTCAGAGGTCAGAGGTCAGAGACGCCCATGACCGAGGTGAGGTCAGAGGTCAGAGGAGGAGAGGCGCCCATGACCGAGGTGAGGTCAGAGGTCAGAGGTCAGAGGTCAGAGACGCCCATGACCGAGGTGAGGTCAGAGGAGGAGAGGCGCCCATGACCGAGGTGAGGTCAGAGGTCAGAGGAGGAGAGGCGCCCATGACCGAGGTGAGGTCAGAGGTCAGAGGTCAGAGGCGCCCATGACCGAGGTGAGGTCAGAGGTCAGAGGAGGAGAGGCGCCCATGACCGAGGTGAGGTCAGAGGTCAGAGGTCAGAGACGCCCATGACCGAGGTGAGGTCAGAGGTCAGAGGAGGAGAGGCGCCCATGACCGAGGTGAGGTCAGAGGTCAGAGGTCAGAGGTCAGAGGTCAGAGGCGCCCATGACCGAGGTGAGGTCAGAGGTCAGAGGTCAGAGGTCAGAGACGCCCATGACCGAGGTGAGGTCAGAGGTCAGAGGTCGCGCCCATGACCGAGGTGAGGTCAGAGGTCAGAGGTCAGAGGCGCCCATGACCGAGGTGAGGTCAGAGGTCAGAGGTCAGAGGAGGAGAGGCGCCCATGACCGAGGTGAGGTCAGAGGTCAGAGGTCAGAGGAGGAGAGGCGCCCATGACCGAGGTGAGGTCAGAGGTCAGAGGAGGAGAGGCGCCCATGACCGAGGTGAGGTCAGAGGTCAGAGGTCAGAGGAGGAGAGGCGCCCATGACCGAGGTGAGGTCAGAGGTCAGAGGTCAGAGGAGGAGAGGCGCCCATGACCGAGGTGAGGTCAGAGGTCAGAGGTCAGAGGCGCCCATGACCGAGGTGAGGTCAGAGGTCAGAGGAGGAGCGCCCATGACCGAGGTGAGGTCAGAGGTCAGAGGAGGAGAGGCGCCCATGACCGAGGTGAGGTCAGAGGTCAGAGGTCAGAGAGGAGAGGCGCCCATGAGGTCAGAGGTCAGAGGTCAGAGAGGCGCCCATGACCGAGGTCAGAGGTCAGAGGAGGAGAGGCGCTCATGACCGAGGTGAGGTCAGAGGTCAGAGGAGGAGAGGCGCCCATGACCGAGGTGAGGTCAGAGGTCAGAGGAGGAGAGGCGCCCATGACCGAGGTGAGGTCAGAGGTCAGAGGTCAGAGACGCCCATGACCGAGGTGAGGTCAGAGGTCAGAGGTCAGAGGAGGAGAGGCGCCCATGACCGAGGTGAGGTCAGAGGTCAGAGCAGGAGAGGCGACCCTGACCGAGATGAGGTCAGAGCAGGAGAGGCGCCCATGACCGAGGTGAGGTCAGAGGTCAGAGGCGCCCATGACCGAGGTGAGGTCAGAGGTCAGAGGTCAGAGACGCCCGTGACCGAGGTGAGGTCAGAGGTCAGAGGTCAGAGACGCCCGAGACCGAGGTGAGGTCAGAGGTCAGAGCAGGAGAGGCGCCCGTGACCGAGGTGAGGTCAGAGGTCAGAGGTGAGGTCAGAGGTCAGAGGTCAGAGGTCAGAGCAGGAGAGGCGCCCGTGACCGAGGTGAGGTCAGAGGTCAGAGGTGAGGTCAGAGGTCAGAGATCAGAGACGCCCGTGACCGAGGTGAGGTCAGAGGTCAGAGACGCCCGTGACCGAGGTGAGGTCAGAGGTCAGAGCAGGAGAGGCGCCCATGACCGAGGTGAGGTCAGAGGTCAGAGACGCCCGTGACCGAGGTGAGGTCAGAGGTCAGAGCAGGAGAGGCGCCCATGACCGAGGTGAGGTCAGAGGTCAGAGGTCAGAGGAGGAGAGGCGCCCATGACCGAGGTGAGGTCAGAGGTCAGAGGTCAGAGGAGGAGAGGCGCCCATGACCGAGGTGAGGTCAGAGGTCAGAGGTCAGAGGTCAGAGGCGCCCGTGACCGAGGTGAGGTCAGAGGTCAGAGACGCCCGTGACCGAGGTGAGGTCAGAGGTCAGAGGTCAGAGACGCCCATGACCGAGGTGAGGTCAGAGGTCAGAGGAGGAGAGGCGCCCATGACCGAGGTGAGGTCAGAGGTCAGAGGTCAGAGGAGGAGAGGCGCCCATGACCGAGGTGAGGTCAGAGGTCAGAGGTCAGAGGAGGAGAGGCGCCCATGACCGAGGTGAGGTCAGAGGTCAGAGGAGGAGAGGCGCTCATGACCGAGGTGAGGTCAGAGGTCAGAGGAGGAGAGGCGCCCATGACCGAGGTGAGGTCAGAGGTCAGAGGAGGAGAGGCGCCCATGACCGAGGTGAGGTCAGAGGTCAGAGGTCAGAGGAGGAGAGGCGCCCATGACCGAGGTGAGGTCAGAGGTCAGAGGAGGAGAGGCGCCCATGACCGAGGTGAGGTCAGAGGTCAGAGGAGGAGAGGCGCCCATGACCGAGGTGAGGTCAGAGGCGCCCATGACCGAGGTGAGGTCAGAGGTCAGAGGAGGAGAGGCGCCCATGACCGAGGTGAGGTCAGAGGTCAGAGGAGGAGAGGCGCCCATGACCGAGGTGAGGTCAGAGGTCAGAGGAGGAGAGGCGCCCATGACCGAGGTGAGGTCAGAGGCGCCCATGACCGAGGTGAGGTCAGAGGTCAGAGGCGCCCATGACCGAGGTGAGGTCAGAGGTCAGAGGAGGAGAGGCGCCCATGACCGAGGTGAGGTCAGAGGCGCCCGTGACCGAGGTGAGGTCAGAGGTCAGAGGCGCCCGTGAACGAGGTGAGGTCAGAGGTCAGAGGTCAGAGGAGGAGAGGCGCCCATGACCGAGGTGAGGTCAGAGGTCAGAGGTCAGAGGAGGAGAGGCGCCCATGACCGAGGTGAGGTCAGAGGTCAGAGGAGGAGAGGCGCCCATGACCGAGGTGAGGTCAGAGGTCAGAGGAGGAGAGGCGCCCATGACCGAGGTGAGGTCAGAGGTCAGAGCAGGAGAGGCGCCCATGACCGAGGTGAGGTCAGAGGTCAGAGGTCAGAGGAGGAGAGGCGCCCATGACCGAGGTGAGGTCAGAGGCTCCCATGACCGAGGTGAGGTCAGAGGTCAGAGGTCAGAGACGCCCGTGACCGAGGTGAGGTCAGAGGTCAGAGCAGGAGAGGCGCCCATGACCGAGATGAGGTCAGAGGTCAGAGGTCAGAGCAGGAGAGGCGCCCATGACCGAGGTGAGGTCAGAGGTCAGAGGTCAGAGGAGGAGAGGTGCTCATGACCGAGGTGAGGTCAGAGGTCAGAGGTCAGAGGCGCCCATGACCGAGGTACGGGTCAGAGGTCAGAGGTTCAGGGGAGGAGGTCAGATGTTTCTCTGGATCGTCTGATGTTCTTCTTCTTCTTCTGCAGCTGGATTGTCTGATGTTCTTCTTCTTCTTCTGCAGCTGGATCGTCTGGAGCAGAAGCAGAGGGACACCTACAGGCGGATGTTGGAGCAGCTGCTGTTGGTGGAGAAGCTCCACAGACGAACGGTGAACGAGCTGGACTCTGAGAAGCAGAAGCACAAAGAGTTCATCTGCAAAAGCGACGACTTCACCAACCTGCTGGAACAGGACCGACACAGGTCAGAGGTCAATCCCCCCAATCTGAGCAGACTGGACACGTTGGTGGTGTCTAAAAGCCGATGTGTTCAGAGAGTAAAACATTTGCAAACGTCTTGTTGGTGATGTTTTTTCCACAGACTGAAGCGTCTGGTGGAGCAGGAGAAGTCGTACCAGACGCGCAAAGACAAAGAGCACCGGCGTCAGGCGGAGGAGCTGCAGTCCGAGGTGTCCCAGCTCAGGTCCTTCGTGCTGCTGTTGGTGGACGAGCGGCAAAAACAGGCCGAGCAGTCGGACCGGCAACAGCAGAAGATCCAGGACCTGAGCCTGGAGCTGCAGGAACGAGAGCGGCGCGTCGCCGTCTGCAACGACAAAACCAAAGAGGACGCACGGACCGTCCTCAGACTGGAG
Source organism: Rhinogobius similis (assembly GCA_019453435.1). Taxonomy (NCBI): domain Eukaryota; kingdom Metazoa; phylum Chordata; class Actinopteri; order Gobiiformes; family Gobiidae; genus Rhinogobius; species Rhinogobius similis. The sequence goes on along the minus strand of CM033620.1, from coordinate 6,673,406 downwards.
GCCGAGCTCGAGCAGAAGTCCAACCAGCTTCTGGACGAACGGGAAGACGCCACCAACAAACTCCTGACGCAAGACTCGCAGATGCGGCAGCTCAGGCTCAAACTGGTCGCGCTTTCAAACAAGATCGAGGAGCTGGAGGAGAAAAATAAAGCTCTGCAAAGTTCTGAGAAGGATTTGAGAGAACTGACGGAGAAAATTAGCACGAACGCAGATCCGAATTTGGTGTCTGAGCTGGAAATGTTGAGGAAAAAGGTTTTGGAGATGGAAGGGAAAGACGAGGAGCTGAGCAAAATGGAGTCGCAGTGCGAGGAGTTCAAAGCGAAGCTGCAAGACTCGCGAAACCAAAGCAACGTTTTGAAGCTGGAGATCGAAAAAGTCCAGAAACGCATGGCGCAAATGGAGAAGCTGGAGACGGTCTTCAACAAGAGCAAAGAGGAAAGCTCGCAGCTGTGTTCGAATTTGGAGCGAGAGAGACAAAACGTGAAAGAATTGTCCGCGGAGTTGGAGGCCGTCAAAGCGAAGGTGAAGGAGCTGCAGACGGCGGAGGCGAAGTTTGACAAGACGGAGAAGCTTTTGAAAGACGACGTGACGAAGCTCAAATCGCTCACGGCGATCATGGCCGACGAACGCAAGAACTTAGCCGAAAGACTGAAGCGTGAAGAGGGGAAAAACGAAGAGAGCGGACGGAGGTTTAAAGAAGAACAAGCGAAAGTTTCAGAAGTTACGGAAAAACTGATCGAGGAAAGTAAGAAGTTGCTTAAAGTGAAATCTGAAATGGAGGAGAGAGTTGAGGAGATGCAGGAGAAGCTGACGGGAGAACAGGAGAAATGTAAGCAGCTAAACGCTAACCTGAGCAGCGCTAATGCTAAGATCGAAGGTTTGGAAACGAGGGAAAAGGATTTGCAAAACAAGCTGGCGATAAGCGAAAGAAAAGTTGAAGAAAAGAGTAAAAGTTCTGAAGAGTTTAGTTTGGAAATGAACAAACTTCGGAGCCGATTGAAGCGTTTGGAGATCGTGGAGGGAGATCTGGTGAAGACGGGCGACGAGTATGAGCTTCTGGAGAAACGGTTCCGATCGGAGCAGGAGAAGTCCGACACTTTGGCCAAAGCGACGGAGGAGCTGAGGGCGGAGGTCGCCAGGAGCAAAGCCGCAGAGAAAGGGGAGGCGGAGACGGAGCTGAGGACGAGGCTCCGGGCGCAGGAGGAGAAGAACGAGGAGCTGCGGGCGGAGAACGACACGCTGAAGGAGAAGGTCCACGAGCTGATGAACGCGGAGGACCGGCTCGCCCAGCTGCAGGCGGAGCACGCGGCGGCCAAGAGGAGGCTCCGGGAGGACGAGGAGAGGAGCGCCAGAAGGAGCCAGGAGTTTGAGAAGGTCACGCAGGAGCTGGAGAACATGAGGAGGTGAGGAGATGTTTGTGAGATGATTGCATGATCTCTCGAGCCGGGGACACACTTTCAGTTCACAAAAACAAAGTCAAAATCCGATAAATATAGAGTGCAATTTGTCGTGTTTCCTGAGTCCTGATTGGCCAAACGGCGTCATGTGACTTCTGACCAAAACAGTCCAAAGTTGATCTAAAAAAGTGCCTGAAGAGTCAGTGAGAAAAGGAGGGAAACGTGTGAACAGCGGGTCATTAGTTGCAGCTGTAGAACAACTCTTTTCACTTCATCTTATCACTGGATCATAATAATAATAATAATAATAATAATAATAATAATAATAATAATAATAATAATAATAATAATAATAATACATCAGACTTGTACAGCTCTTTTTTGGACACTCAAAGACGCTTTACATAAACAAACAAAACAGACAAAACAACATAAATTTACACAAAAGCCAGTTTGAACAGGTGGGTCTGAAGGAGTGATTTGAACCTCTGCAGTGAGTCCAGGGTCCTGATGGTTGTGGAAGGGAGTTCCAGAGGGCGGGGCCAGAGGGCGGGGTCAGAGGGCGGGGCAGTAGCGGCAAAGGCTTGGTCCCCCCAGGTCCGGTGCTTAGTGCGGGTGATGGGAGTGAGGAGCAGAGCGGAGGCGGCGGGTGGGACAGTACGGTTGGAGTAGGTCGGTGAGGTAGGAAGGGGCGGGGTTATGGAGGGACTTGTACGTGAGGGGGAGGAGCTTGTATTGGATACGATATTGAACGAGAAGCCAGTGTAGCTGTTGGAGGACGGGGGTGATGTGTTCTCTGGAGTGTGAGTGAGAAGGCGGGAGAGCGGCAGAGTTTTGAATGTGTTGTAGTTTTTGAAGGCGAGTGGGACGTCCATAGAATAAACTACTGCAACAGTGGAGTCTGGAGGAGATGAAGGCGAGGAGGAGGAGTCAGCTGTGACCGGGAGAGGGAGGGGCGGGGGCGGGCCAGGCGGAGGTGAAAGAAGGATGTTTTAGTGACATGGTTTAGGTGTGAATGGTATGAGAGGGCGGGGTCCAGGATGATGCCCCGTACAGAGGGGGAGGGGGAGGGGCTGACGACGTGACCATCAATGAGGAGGGAAACGTTCTGAACAGAGGGGAGGAGAGCTTTGGGTCCGGTGATGAGAAGTTCTGTTTTATTGCTGTTGAGTTTGAGTCCGTCTGACAGGCCGGTGGTGATGGTGGAGTGAAGGTCTCGGGTGATGGTTTGGTGCAGATATAGAGTTGAGTGTCGTCGGCAAAGCAGTGGAAATAGCATCTGTGTGTTCTCTCTGTTTCTGTTCCAGGTTCAGTCGCGTCTCGAGGCCGAGCGTGAACGGCCGGAGGATGGTGGACGTCCCCGTGATCTCGGCGTCGACGCAGACCGAGTGGTCGGACGACGAAACGACGGCCGGCTTCATCAGGAAATCTGTGCAGGAGGAGAACCGCTTCATGAACCACCTCCGGCAGAAACGGACCAAACCCGTGCTGGACCGATATCCGCCGGCGTTCGAGGATCCGGCGCCGAGAGACACGTGGGGCCCCAGAGCGACCCCCGTGGCGCACACCGGGCCCCTGCACATCCGCTTCACGCCCAACGACGAGAACAGGCGCGCCACTCTGGAGATCACCGGCCCCAAAGCCCGGGACTTCTTCTCCAGCACGACCATCATTCCGACTTTGGGGACTCCGAAGATTACGATCGTTCCGAAACCCGCGATGTCGGGGAGCACGCTGCGGGACGGGCTGGAGCGGGCGCAGTCCCCGGTCACGATCACGGCCGTTTCCAAAGCGAGGAATCCCGAGAGAAACGCGGAGAGTTTTCAGTCCCCGGTGTCGATCATCACGGTCAGCACGACGCCGCTGAACGAGGCGCTCCAAACGGCGAAAACCGTGGTACAGATGCGCTCGGAGAGTCCCAAAACGAACTTCAGCACAAATGGAAGTATAATACGGACGGAGGACAATAAGATCCACATCCACCTGGGGGCGCCGCGCTCTCACCAAGTGTCACCGAGTCTGGACCAGAGCTCAGAGAAAACGGTTCAAAGTCCAGTGAAAAAGAGCAGCAGCATCACGATCACCCCGACCAACGCCAACGGGAGGACGACCGACGCCAACGGGAGGACGACCAACGGCGACGGGAGGACGACCGACGCCAACGGGAGGACGACCAACGGCGACGGGAGGACGACCAACGGCGACGGGAGGACAACCAACGGCGACGGGAGGACGACCGACGCCAACGGGAGGACGACCAACGGCGACGGGAGGACGACCGACGCCAACGGGAGGACGGTACGCAGCATGGTGAGACCGCCTTGAGTCCTGGTTTAGACCAGATTTAGACGAGTTTGAGTCCTGGTTTAGACCTGGTTTAGACCAGATTTAGACGAGTTTGAGTCCTGGTTTAGACCTGGTTTAGACCAGATTTAGACGAGTTTGAGTCCTGGTTTAGACCTGGTTTAGACCAGATTTAGACGAGTTTGAGTCCTGGTTTAGACCTGGTTTAGACCTGAGTCCTGGCTCTGAGTTCATCCTGGGAAAGTTTCTCTTTCACAGATCGATAAAGTGACCAATCACACCACAGAGTCTCTGTTTAGTCCTGGTTCTGGTTCAGGACTACACCCGGACTAAACCAGGACCAGGTCTAAAGCAAGTCCTTGATTCTTCATTTGCTCCTCGTAGTAATTTTTTTTTTTTTTTTAATTTTTTGTCTTTTCTTTGTGATTTCGGTCTCAGTTCGGTCCGGACTCTCTTCGGTCTCGGTTCGGTCCGGACTCTCTTCGGTCTCGGTTCGGTCCGGACTCTCTTCGGTCTCGGTTCGGTCCAGACTCTCTTCGGTCTCAGTTCGGTCCGGACACTCTTCAGTCTCGGTTCGGTCCAGACTCTCTTCGGTCTCGGTTCGGTCCGGACACTCTTCGGTCTCGGTTCGGTCCAGACTCTCTTCGGTCTCGGTTCGGTCCAGACTCTCGGGTCCCGGCCTCCAGACCCGACACCCCGGGGTCTAAGTCCTTCCTGGGTCTGTCCTCCATCACACGCCTGGAGTCCAGAGCAGAAGGTCTGAAGATCGAACTGAGAAAGTCCAGCACCAGCCCAGGCCCCAAACTGTGAGGGCCGGGTCAGACCTGGCTTAGACCTGGTTCAGACCTGGTTCAGACCTGGTTCAGTCCTGGTTCAGTCCTGGTTTAGACCTGGTTTAGACCTGGTTCAGACCTGGTTCAGACCTGGTTCAGTCCTGGTTCAGTCCTGGTTTAGACCTGGTTTAGACCTGGTTCAGACCTGGTTCAGACCTGGTTCAGACCTGGTTTAGACCTGGTTCAGACCTGGTTTCTTTTTCTCGTGTTCGTTTTATTTTCTGTTGTGACTGTAAAAATAAAAAGACAATATTAAAGTTATTTCTCTGATGTGAACGATTTGTTTTGAGTCGATGCTGAAGTTTATGAATAAAAAAAGTTCAATAATTGTACGTGTTTATTTGACAGGGACATAGTACAAGTCTGGTTTAGACCTGGTTTAGACCTGGTTCAGTCCTGGTTTAGTTCTTCCTGGTCCTGGTCTGGTCGGGTCACATTCTTCTCGTTGTCGTCAGTCGGTTTCTGTCATTTAAACTTTAAAGTGAAGAGCAGGGTTTGTCTCTGAGAGAATCGGCGCTAAATGGTCCCAAAACTTGGACTTCCTCCTTGAGCCTGGACTGGGTCTGGATCTGGACTGGACCTGGATCTGGACTGAGCCTGGACAGGGTCTGGACTGAGCCTGGACTGGATCTGGATCTGGATCTGGACCTGGACTGATCCTTCGGGGCTAAAGGTAAGAACGATGTTATTATGTTCTGATCCTGATCTGAACGACTGAAAAACAAACGTGAAAAAGTCAAATGATTTCCATCTGATAATCCAAATGTGTTCATCTGTTACACTTTAAAATATATGTTTTAACATTTTAGAAACGTATAAAACATTGAACACAAGGAGAGAGAGAGAGATCAAATCAAATGACCGGAAACATGAAAAAGATCATCTGACGGTGGAATAAACTTGACTAAAACATCTTTTGAAAGTCGACTTTCAGTTCAGTGTTTTTCGCGGCTCAACATCAGCTCCTGTTCACTCGTGTTGAGCTTCACAGACGGACCTTTTGGCTCCAAAGGCGTCTGTGGAACGAGGCTCACGCGGGGTTTTCCCAGAAGCCTCAGGGAGTGTCTCAAATGAGCGTTAAACAGTTAAATGTAAAGTGAAAGTAGTTTCTGGTTTCACGCAGGAGGAGATAAAGGACACTTGTCTCAACACGTGACTCCGAAACAGAGACAAAGGTCCTGAGTGTGACCCAAAGTCTGCGTCAGTGACAAACGTGAGCTGCAGGGGGCGCTCACATGTCACGTACAAACTCAATGTTCAGCAGAACTTTAGACTTTTATGACCCGACGGACTCAACCCGGAGCGACTCAAATGAGAACGATATGAGTTCAAAGAAAATGAATGAAATACAACTGGAATTATATATAACTGATGGGCATAGTGTGATAGCGTTAGCATGGAGCGTGATAATGTTAGCATGGAGCGTGATAACATTAGCATGGAGCGTGATAATGTTAGCATGGAGCGTGATAACATTAGCATGGAGCGTGATAACGTTAACGTGATAACATTAGCGTGGAGCGTGATAACATTAGCGTGATAACGTTAGCGTGGAGCGTGATAACGTTAACGTGATAACGTTAGCGTGGAGCGTGATAATGTTAACGTGATAGCATTAGCATGGAGCGTGATAACATTAGCGTGGAGTGTGATAACGTTAGCGTGGAGCGTGATAGCGTTAGCGTGATAATGTTAGCGTGGAGCGTGATAACCTTAGCATGGAGCGTGATAACATTAGCGTGGAGCGTGATAACGTTAGCATGATAACGTTAGCGGGGAGTGTGATAACGTTAGCATGGAGCGTGATAACGTTAGCGTGATAACGTTAGCGTGGAGCGTGATAATGTTAGCGTGGAGCGTAATAACGTTAGCGTGGAGCGTGATAACGTTAGCGTGATAACGTTAGCGTGGAGCGTGATAACATTAGCGTGGAGCGTGATAACATTAGCGTGGAGCGTGATAACGTTTTCCTGGAGCATGATAACGTTAGCCTGGAGCATGATAACGTTATCGTGGAGCGTGATAACATTAGCGTGAGCGATAACGCGTGATAATGTCGCGTGGAAGCGTAATGCGTGATCGCGTAGCGTAATCTGATAACGCGCGTGAGTGTGATAACTGTCGCGTGGAGCGTATAACATTAGCGTGGAGCGTAATGCTGTCGCGTAGCGTAATGCTGTCGCGTGAGCGTAATGCGTTAGCGTGATAATGTTAGCGTGGAGCGTGATAACGCGTCGGAGCGTGATAACGCGTCGCGTGATAACGCGCGTGAGTGTGATGCTGTCGCGTGGAGCATGAATAACTGTCGCGTGGAGCGTAATGCTGTCGCGTAGCGTGATAACGCGTTAGCGTGATAATGTCGCGTGGAGCGTGATAACGTTAGCGTGGAGCGTGATAACGTTAGCGTGATAACGTCGCGTGAGTGTGATAATGCTGTCGCGTGGAGCGTAATGCTGTCGCGTGAGCGTAATGCTGTCGCGTGGAGCGTAATGCTGTCGCGTGGAGCGTGATAACGTTAGCGTGGAGCGTGATAACGTTAGCGTGATAATGTTAGCGTGGAGCGTGATAACGTAAGCGTGAAGTGTAATAGCATTAGCGTGGAGCGTGATAACGTTAGCGTGGAGCATGATAACATTAGCGTGGAGCGTGATAACGTTAGCGTGATAGCATTAGCGTGGAGCGTCATAACCTTAGCGTGGAGCGTGATAACGTTAGCCTGGAGCATGATAACGTTAGCGTGGAGCGTGATAACGTTAGCGTGGAGCGAGATAACATTAGCGTGGAGCGTGATAACGTTAGCCTGGAGCATGATAACGTTAGCGTGGAGCTTGATAACGTTAGCGTGGAGCGTGATAACATTAGCATGGAGCGTGATAACATTAGCGTGTAGCGTGATAACATTAGCGTGGTGAGTCATAACCTTAGCGTGGAGCGTGATAACGTTAGCCTGGAGCGTGATAACGTTAGCGTGGAGCGTGATAACGTTAGCGTAGAGCGTGATAGCGTTAGCGTGATCGCGAAGCGTGGAGCGTGATAACATTAGCATGGAAACATTAGCGTGGTGCGTGATAACGTTAGCGTGGTGCGTGGTAACATTAGCGTGGTGCGTGATAACGTTAGCGTGGAGCGTGGTAACATTAGCGTGGTGAGTCATAACCTTAGCGTGGAGCGTGATAACGTTAGCCTGGAGCGTGATAACGTTAGCGTGGAGCGTGATAACGTTAGCGTAGAGCGTGATAGCGTTAGCGTGATAACGTTAGCGTGGAGCGTGATAACATTAGCATGGAAACATTAGCGTGGTGCGTGATAACGTTAGCGTGGTGCGTGGTAACATTAGCGTGGTGCGTGATAACGTTAGCGTGGAGCGTGGTAACATTAGCGTGGTGAGTCATAACCTTAGCGTGGAGCGTGATAACGTTAGCCTGGAGCGTGATAACGTTAGCGTGGAGCGTGATAACGTTAGCGTGCAAAGGTTTTTTACCTCCAGAGGAACACTGGCTCTTTTTATGTTTGGCAACGAGAAAAGTTTGTGTGTGATTGTACTTCCTTATTTCAATAAAAAGGAAGAAAAAAAGTGTACTTGTGTATTTTCACAAGAGAGCTGCAGGGGGAGCTCTGTCGCTGAAGTTACTTAGTTCTGCTTTAAAGGTTAATAACAACACAAAAACATTTATAATACATTTCCCTTAAAAGAAGAAAAGCAGTGAAACAAAAATGAAACAGACGATTGCTGCAGGGATTGTGTCTTCTGCAGGAAACATGGGGACGCTGAAGAAGCAGGTGCTCACGCTGCTGGAGGACCTGGAAGCAGACGACTTCAAGACCTTCAAGTGGCACCTGCAGCTGGAGGACCACGTGGACAGGTTCACGTCGATCCCGAGGAGCCGCCTGGAGAACGCGGATCGTCTGGACACGGTGGACATCATGGACGACGTCTACAGCTCGCAGATGCTGAGAGTCACGGAGAAGGTTTTCAGGACCATGAACAAGAACGGAACAGTCCAGATGCTGCGGCAGGGGAGACCTGAACCTGAACCACGCGGTGAGTCTCCAGGGCCTGTTACTCCTGAGCGAGGGCCAATAAAACTGTGGGAGACTGACTGTTTTTGAAAGAAATATCTGAAATAGCAGAGTGGTTATCCTCTAATCCTTCTGTTGTGTCTGGCCCTCGGTCTCAGCTCCTTTAGTTTCTGGCGTACCTCAGGGTTCGGTTTTGGGCCCAGTTTTGTTTGCCCTGTGTGTTCTCTATCGGTCCTCCAGCTCGGTCCTGACCAGGATCCTGGCTCAGACCTGGTCCACAGGTTTAACCCAGAGACAACAAAGCTCTATTTCTCTTTCTATTGAAATAAAAAGGCTTCTTTTGAACGTATCAAATAAATCCCTTTGCCTTTATGAAGGTCTTCTTCTACAGGTTTATATTTATCAGGGTGCTAGTATTATCTAACGCATGTCACTCTTGTTTTCACAGACGTAGTGAGCGATGGTCGTTCTGAACTTAAAAAACGACTGATGAATGTGAGGATCACCAGGGTTGGCTCTCGACCTTTGAAGGACATTTACACCGAGCTGCACATTTTGACACGAGAGACTGGGCAGGTGAACAGGGAGCACGAGGTCATGGCACCAGAACGAACCCCGACCTTCGAGAACGTGCCAAAGGTGACGTGTGACCAGATTTTCAGCGCCGCCGCCGGGAGAGCGGCGCCCATGAGAGTCCTGACCAAAGGAGTGGCCGGCATCGGGAAAACCGTCGTGACTCAGAAGTTTATCCTGGACTGGGCTGAAGGCACGGCTAACCAACACTTCCACTTCCTGTTTCCAGTTCAGTTTCAGGAGCTGAACCTGGTCGACTCTGAAAAAAAGTTCAGCTTAGTTGGTTTGATTGAACACTTTTTCCCTGAGGTCCGGGCGGGGGAATTTCACGCTTTTGAACATCTAAAGGTCGCCTTCATATTTGATGGCTTTGACGAGAGTAGAAATCGGTTAGATTTTCAAAATACACCAATCTTAACAGATATTACAAAGTGCAGTGGACTGGAAGTGGTGCTCGTCAACCTCATCAGAGGAGAACTGCTGCCAAACGCCAGGATCTGGGTGACGTCCAGACCAGCAGCAGCCAGTCAGATCCCCACAGAGTGCTTCCACATGGTGACCGAAATACCAGGCTTCACAGACGCACAAAAAGAAGAATACTTGACCAAGGTATTAAAAGATGAAGAACCGAGTGTACGTAATCAAGTGATCGCGCACATAAAAAACACTCGGACTCTGTACATCATGTGCCACATTCCCATGTTTGTGTGGATCGCTGCTTTGGTTTTAACGCAGATTTTGATAAACACACAGAGTAAAGACTTGCCTCAAACCCTGACGGAGCTGTACATATACTTCTTGATTGATCTTACCAAGAAGAAAAATGTAAAATACGACAGGAAATCCATTCGAGCGGAGCATTGGAGCTTTGAGAATAAGAAGATGGTCATGGCTTTAGCCAAATTAGCTTTTGAACAGTTTCAGTTTGGCAATCTGACGTTCAGTGAGATGGAGTTAAGAGAACGTGGGATCGACATCAAAACAGCTGCAACTTACTCTGGAGTTTTAACAGAAATATTTCAAGAGGAAAGATATGTTAACCAAGATAAGGTCTTCTGCTTTATCCACCTGAGCGTTCAGGAGTTCTTAGCGGCTTTACACGTTCATTCCACTTTTGTCAACACCGGAGTCAATGCGCTAAAGGCAACAAAATTTAGACTTTTAACCCTGTTCCGTCCCAGCCTCACGAAGCTCCATCAGGCAGCAGTGGACCGGGTTCTGCTTTGTCCACACGGGAACTGGGACTTGTTCCTTAGATTCCTGATGGGACTTTCACAACCGTCCAATCAGCACCTGCTGCAGGGTTTGCTCAAAGAGACGCAGTTCAGCACCACAGACACGGTGAACTACATCCAGAGGAAGTTGGACCAAAGCCTGCCCGTGGAACAGAGCCTCAACCTGTTCCACTGTCTGGCAGAGCTCAACGACAGCACTCTGGAACGACGGATCCAGGACGCGGTGCAGTCGGGTCCTCTGTCGGCGCAGAGTCTGAGCCCGAGCGAGTGGTCCGCCCTCACCTTCTTCCTGCTCTCTAAACCTCGCCTGAAGGATTTTGACCTGAAGAAGTACTCGGCGACAGAGATGGCTCTGCGCAGGCTGCTGCCCGTCGTAAAGGCTTCGAACAAGGCTCTGTGAGTAAACTGTCACTGCTGTGACCACATGATGGCGCTGTAGCACATTATATGAGGAGTTATGGTCTTGGTTTGGAGGTGTCTGGACTGAACTACAGCTTGATTTGAGGCAGAATTATTGACGTTATTGTTCAGCTCTGAACAGTTTCTGTGACGTTTGAGTGCTCCTGACGTTTGTCCTCAGGCTGAACCTGTGTAACCTCACAGCGAGCGTGTGCGCGGAGCTGGGCTCCCTCCTCAGCTCCGACTCCTGTCAGCTGATCGAACTGGACCTCAGCGACAACGACCTGAAGGATTCTGGGATACAGGCGCTGCTCTCCGCCCTCAGACGCCCCAACCACACGCTCCAGGTGCTCAGGTGAGTCCTGCAGGTGACTCCTGCAAGTGACAGGTGGCTCCTGCAGGTGACACCTGCAGGTGACAGGTGACTCCTGCAGGTGACAGGTGGCTCCTGCAGGTGACAGGTGGCTCCTGCAGGTGACAGGTGACTCCTGCAGGTGACAGGTGGCTCCTGCAGGTGACAGGTGGCTCCTGCAGGTGACAGGTGGCTCCTGCAGGTGACAGGTGGCTCCTGCAGGTGACAGGTGGCTCCTGCAGGTGACAGGTGGCTCCTGCCGGTGACAGGTGGCTCCTGCAGGTGACAGGTGGCTCCTGCAGGTGACAGGTGACTCCCGCAGGTGACAGGTGGCTCCTGCAGGTGACAAGTGGCTCCTGCAGGTGACAGGTGGCTCCTGCAGGTGACTTCTGCAGGTGACAGGTGGCTCCTGCAGGTGACAGGTGGCTCCTGCCGGTGACAGGGCTGTATCTGCACAGGTTACGTGGGTGTCTGCTCACGGAGGAGGGCTGCTCTTCTTTGGCCTCGGCTCTGGAGTCTAAACTGTTGAACGTGAAGGAGCTTGACCTGAGCTACAATCACCCGGGCGACAGGGTGAGGCTGCTGTCCGCTCTGCAGGAGAACGCTGACTACAGCCTGAGCCGCTTCAGGTTTGACCCACAGCCTCAGTATCTGCCTCGTGACGCTCTGGTGGTGACTTGTGCTGTGCCTCTTTAGGGCGGATGAAGGTGGAGAGAGATGGCTGAGGCCTGGGCTGGACAAATGTGAGTGACTCAGTTTGCTCTTTTTGATGACGACGTGGTGATGCTCCACACTGAGCTTATCAACCACAACATGAATATCATTATTAACATTATTTGTATCTTTTTTGTCCAGATTCCTGCAAACTGGAATGGAGCACCGAGTCCCTGCCCAAAGGCTTTCAGACGTCTGAGGACCAGAGAGAGCTGCGGGTGGTGGACGGTAAGAGCGACTGCCGGATGGAGGCCCGGTGCTCCGGCGTGTTGACCGAGCGCTGTTACTGGGAGGCCGAGTGCCACGGAGCGGTGGAGGTCAAAGTCACCCGTGGACTACGACGACAAGGATCTCGCCCCAGAAGAAGTCGATCGTGGAGCGTGACGTACAACAACAACAGCTTCATGAAGAAAAAAAACGGACGCCAAATAGGACGTAAAATTACCTTTCCAAAAATGAAAAAAGTGGGAGTGTTTTTGGACAGGCCTGGAGGAGTCCTCGTCTTCTACATAATGGACACCCAGGGAGCGCTGACTCCGACGTACATCGTGGAATGTACCATCTCTGAGCCGCTCTACGCCGCCTTCGGGTTTTTGTCCCCTGATGCCATCGTGAGGTTGTGTTCTCCAGGTTCAGAGGAGCAGAGTGCAGAGGTCATTTTATGAAGTGGTACCTGAACGCACCAAACGCGACAGAATCTCTCCGCGGCGATGGTTTGTGTCGACGGCTCAAGCTTCAAACAAAGACTCCTTTCATTGTCACCACAAAAGTAAATGTGACGTCTAAACCCAGATTAAGAACTAAAGATATTCATGTTAACCTTCCCCTGCAGTTTATTCATCATTCTCCTCCATGTTTTCAGGTAGAAATAAGACAATTTATATAAAAACGAACAAAAACCCATATATTTGGGACATTTAAATCTGAGAAATGGACAGAACTAGGTTTAAATTTCTTGGTTCATTTTGTAACAAATTAGTAAAATGTAAAGTGTAGATTTGGGAATTTTGGATTTCTTATTTAGTTTAAACTAGATCTGACTAAAAATTGTCCTAAAATTCAAATTTGGCCTCATTTTTTCTCCTTCAAACTTTTCTCCTTATTATTTATTATTATTATTATTACAAATATGATCATTAACTTGACCCGTCTTGACACAAACAAGCAAGAAAACTAGATAAATACAAAATGCATTGTTTGCTGTTGTGGCCTGGAGCCGGTGAAGAGCTGGACTCTAAACTCTTTTAAATTCATCTTTACAAACTTAATATTTTGACTGAAAGTTCTGTCCATGAAGATTGTTAAACTTAATGACCTTAAATCTGATTAAATAAAGGTTCAAAAGAGTGAATTAAGATGTTTCGACTTCCAAACGACGTCTGGTTGAAATGGTTTGAGCTGCTGCATTTACCCTCCACTAAACTGAAACCTCGTTAAGTCTGACAGTGTCTCTCTCGTTTACATTGAGGTCCGGTCTCCTCTCACTCACAGCTGGCCTCATTTGCAATTTGACTTTTTTAAATGTGAAGATGATTCTCTCGTTAGTGATGGTTAAACATGTTTTTAAAAGTATATTTTAGAAGCGATTTTTAATTTAAAGCTGCACGTTCTCTTTAGCATCGATGTGTGTTACCATGACGATTATTTCTCCAGCGTCTAACTCTGAGCCCGATCTGAACAAACTCATATTATTGTATTTTATTATTGTCTGATGGAGTATTTTATTTGTTTCTTTATCAGTTTTGTCTCTGTTTTTGTATCAAAGGACATACATCCATTTAGAAGATGAATATGTCCTGTTAAAGAACTTATAATTATATATTCTTACATTTTATTTTATATTGAATTTCTAAAAATAAATAAAAATGCCAAACAATATTTTCCCGACTTTTTCAAATACGACGTTAGCGTAGGGTGACCAGATATTCATAATTAAAAACTGGGACGCACCCGGGTCGGAGCGGGGAGTTACACAAAAATTGTAAAAAGAGCGGGTAATTAAGTACATTTTCATACACTTGGTCCAATCACGACTTCAGTAAACAGTGTAATATGATGAACTTCCATTTGTAGTGCTCTGATTTATTGTGTTCTGGTCATTTTCAAGATCAATTCTGTCTATTTTGGTAATTTATTCCTCTCTTTATTGTTGGTCGGTATCAAATTGGTCAGAAACAGGGACAACGGGACAACTGGGACGTGACTTGTGTAAAACTGGGACAAATAAATGGTTTTGGACACATCTTCTGGGACATGGGACACCGGGCTCAAACCTGGGACTGTCCCGGGTAAATGGGGACGTCTGGTCACCCAGCGTTAGCGTCGTCTGCCAGAGCGCACCCTAAACTGTGTCAAAGGGATTGTTTAGTTTTATAAATGTGTTTTTTCAATGATTATTATTATTATTATATTTAGTGTAGCGGATGTGAACTGTACAAAAGACCGTTTTCTGTGACCTTTTAGCCTCCTGTTGTGTCCTGCAGGGGGCGCCGCCGCATCCGTCACAAACTCAAACAGACTCGGCTGACGGCGGCTAGGCTAACGGGCTAACGCGTGCTAACACATGCTAACAGGCTAACGCCATGGTTTAGAGACAAACGCCGAGGGCTGCGGTCAGGTCGAGGGGCTTTTATCAAACGGCGCCGGATGTTCGAGAGAGTTTGACGTTTAATCCGCGTGAAATCCGGAAACGGCGGGATTTGTGCGCCGTTAGCATCCGTTAGCTCCACTGCTAACAACAACAACACGGAGCTCCGAGGCTAACGCGGGTAAGAGGCGTTTACTGCTCGGTTTGCGGAGTCCAAACGTGACAGAAACGTGACATAAACGTGACACGAACAGACTGTGCGTGACATTTGAGCAGCTTTTATTTCACTTTATGGCGGGTTTTATGTGTTTCTGACAGAAGAGTTTAAGAGTGAAATAACACGTGGAAATAAATGGTGTAAAGTAAGATCGTTGTACAAGAAACATACGTGTGCAGGGAGCATAAATGGATTATAAAAAAATAAATATGGTTTATCTCTAAACATTTAACACACTGATAAAATGTTAAAATATTACAAAATAATTAGTCAACTTAAAATGCACATGACAGGTTTAAAGAGTTTATAATTTTGATTTTATTTTCTGTATTAAAACCGATTGTACATTTAAAAAAAAATCTAGTTTTACATCAATCAAGTAATAGACCCTTTAAAATGTGATGTCATCAAAATGTCCAGAAGGGGGCGACTGGAGGCAAAATGAAGTAAATGTTTGAACGACTGTCTCACATTAGATCTAAATTCTATGGTTTGAAGTGTTTGTGTCGGAATAAAACAACACATTTCAATTTCCAGAGTCGAATGGACAAAATACAATTTTCTCGCCTTAAAATTGTATTTTAGCTTCAAAAGAATCGAATCTCTGGAACAGTATCTAATGTATCTCTAGATAAAATGAAAAAATGATTGTGAGTATTTTCCAGTCAAACCCATAAATCTGGATTGTTCCTTCACCAAAAATGCAAAGAGTTGATGATAATTTCCTCAAACATGATGTAAAATCCAATAATAAATGTGTCTGAGGCTCTGATGTGTCTGAGGCTCTGACGCTGAACCGTCTGAATGTTTCATATTTTGTGATAATCTGAGGTTAATCCCAGTTTCTCAGTGAAATCTCATCATCTCTCGTTCTTCTCCCTCAGCCGCCCGGCGCCTCCCGTTCCTGCGGCGCCTCCCGTTCCTGCGGCGCCTCCCGTTCCTCCGGCGCCTCCCGTTCCTCCGGCGCCTCCCGTTCCTGCGGCTCCTCCCGTTCCTGCGGCGCCTCCCGTTCCTGCGGCGCCTCCCGTTCCTCCGGCGCCTCCCGTTCCTGCGGCGCCTCCCATTCCTCCTCCCGTTCCTCCGGCGCCTCCCGTTCCTGCGGCTCCTCCCGTTCCTGCGGCGCCTCCCGTTCCTGCGGCGCCTCCCGTTCCTCCGGCGCCTCCTGTTCCTGCGGCGCCTCCCGTTCCTCCGGCGCCTCCCGTTCCTGCGGCGCCTCCCATTCCTCCTCCCGTTCCTCCGGCGCCTCCCCGTCCTGGACCATGATGGCGTCCGGGTTCAAAGAGGAGGACGGGCACCTGGGCGGGGCGGGGCTGGGCGGCCCGTCCCTGCGCGGCCGTAAACCCGAGAACACGGCGTTCAAGCAGCAGAGGCTCCCGGCGTGGCAGCCCGTGCTCACTGCCGGCTCCGTGCTCCCCGCCTTCTTCATCATCGGACTCATCTTCATCCCCATCGGCATCGGGCTCTACGTCACCTCCAACAACATCCGCGAGTTTGAGGTCAGACTTTTACGGGGAAATGACTCTGAACTCTAAAGCGGGTGATTCAAACCGTTACCAGGAGAAAGATGTCAGTATTATCCCCTTTTAGTGAATCAGCTTTAAGTAGAGACTCTAAATTTAAAGATATCAATGTTAAACGTCTCCTGTAGTTTAGTCACATAAATGTAAGAAAAAATGTATTACAAGTTTTTCATCGTGTCATGTTTTCATGTAGAAATAAGGCGTTTTATTTAAAAATTACCAAAACGTTACATTTTTGTGACATTTAAATCTGAAAAATAGACAGAACCAGGTTTAATTAATATTAATATAATTAATTAATTAATTAATAATTAATTAATTAATATTTTTGGTTGATGTCATAAATTATAGAAAATATTTGGATTGGATTTTTTGTTTTGTTTTTGAGTAAACTCGATCTGACTGAAAATTGGCCTAAAAATTCAAATTTTATCTCATTTTTTAGATTTAAAACTGTAATAAATGTATGTTATGTTACGATGTGATCAAACCGTCAGAATCCTGTTGAGTCCAGATTGTACAGTTTGTGCAGGAGCTGCTTTAAGGCTCATCTTTATGTCTCTGTGGGACAAAAATGCACTTTTTGACAGAATCAAATCACTTTATTTTTGTCGCGCCCAAAATCACAACAACCGTTGCCTCGATGAGCCACAGGCAGAAAGTAGTTTAAATATTCAGCCCTCCTTCTCTCTGCAGGGAAAGTCCATAAAAAACCCTGTGGGAAAAAGTAAGAGAGTTCCTCAATGGGAACATCCTGGTCACAGGTCGGGGTCAGTGTCTGAAACACGCCCAGAGGAAAAAACATGTGAACAGCTATGAACAGACTCCAGTTGAACTAAAATTGGGGGTTTAGTTGATTAATAAAGACACTTTATAAGTTAAATGGGGTTGATCATTGTAGATCTATTGTATTTTATTCTTATTTTATATATATCTTATATTGTTTCTAATACTTTACTGTCTCGACTGGTCGGTTGCACATGTAACAAAAAGAATTTCCCCTTAGGATAAATAAAAGTGATTCTGATTCTGATAAATGTTGTTGATGAAAGTAGAAGAGGACAGTGTCAGCTCCAGACTCCTCCAGCACAGCAGGGGGCAGCAGAGGGGTTTGTGTGTGTTCTAACTGTCCTGACATAGACTCCTCCAGCACAGCAGGGGGCAGCAGAGGGGTTTGTGTGTGTTCTAACTGTCCTGACCATAGACTCTGACAGGAGCGTTTGGAGCCTGTGCCTCTTTAACTGGATATGAGTTACAATGTCCCAGAGAAATCTATGGATGAAGTGGATTCAATGGAAGAATAAAACATCTTTAGGAGCAGATTGGACACTTTTGTTGTTTGCAGCTGTTTGAAAGTTTATAATCTTGGGGAAAATAATCAAAATCGATTTTGAGCCTGTCGGCCATGGGTTTCTCTGGATTTGGAACAATCGATATGACACTTTACTTGTTTTCATTGAGCAGTGACTGTTTCATTGTTTGACTTTCTGTTGGTTAAAACCCTGTGCGCCGCCTGCTTTTGTGATTTTGGACTTTTTAAAATTTGAATCGGCATTGGCCAAGAAAAACTAATTAAAATTTGTATAAAACAGACCGAGGTTTACGATCTCTGGCCTCCTGCTCTTGAGTCGTAGTTTGTTTCATGTCCATATTTTTTTTATCTTTTATTTCTTTTCTCCTTCAGATCGATTACACCGGAGTCGACGCGTCCAGTCCATGTTTCACCTGCGCCCAGAACTTCAGCTGGAACAGCACCAAGCCCTGCACCTGCTCCATCCCTTTTTACCTCCAGCAGGCCTACGAGGTGAGAAACTACCGTAAACTACCTCCACCAGGCCTACGAGGTGAGAAACTACCATAAACTACCTCCAGCAGGCCTACGAGGTGAGAAACTATAGTAAACTACCTCCAGCAGGCCTACGAGGTGAGAAACTACCATAAACTACCTCCACCAGGCCTACGAGGTGAGAAACTATAGTAAACTACCCCCAGCAGGCCTACGAGGTGAGAAACTACCGTAAACTACCTCCAGCAGGCCTACGAGGTGAGAAACTACCATAAACTACCTCCACCAGGCCTACGAGGTGAGAAACTATAGTAAACTACCCCCAGCAGGCCTACGAGGTAAGAAACTACCGTAAACTACCTCCAGCAGGCCTACGAGGTGAGAAACTATAGTAAACTACCTCCAGCAGGCCTACGAGGTGAGAAACTACCATAAACTACCTCCACCAGGCCTACGAGGTGAGAAACTATAGTAAACTACCTCCAGCAGGCCTACGAGGTGAGAAACTATAGTAAACTACCTCCAGCAGGCCTACGAGGTGAGAAACTACCATAAACTACCTCCACCAGGCCTACGAGGTGAGAAACTATAGTAAACTACCCCCAGCAGGCCTACGAGGTGAGAAACTACCGTAAACTACCTCCAGCAGGCCTACGAGGTGAGAAACTATAGTAAACTACCTCCAGCAGGCCTACGAGGTGAGAAACTACCATAAACTACCTCCACCAGGCCTACGAGGTGAGAAACTATAGTAAACTACCTCCAGCAGGCCTACGAGGTGAGAAACTACCATAAACTACCTCCAGCAGGCCTACGAGGTGAGAAACTACCATAAACTACCTCCACCAGGCCTACGAGGTGAGAAACTACCATAAACTACCTCCACCAGGCCTACGAGGTGAGAAACTACCATAAACTACCTCCACCGGGCCTACGAGGTGAGAAACTACCATAAACTACCTCCACCGGGCCTACGAGGTGAGAAACTACCATAAACTACCTCTACCAGGCCTACGAGGTGAGAAACTACCATAAACTACCTCCACCAGGCCTACGAGGTGAGAAACTATAGTAAACTACCTCCAGCAGGCCTACGAGGTGAGAAACTACCATAAACTACCTCCACCGGGCCTACGAGGTGAGAAACTACCATAAACTACCTCCACCAGGCCTACGAGGTGAGAAACTACCATAAACTACCTCCACCAGGCCTACGAGGTGAGAAACTATAGTAAACTACCTCCACCAGGCCTACGAGGTGAGAAACTACCATAAACTACCTCCAGCAGACCTACGAGGTGATAAAGTACCTCCACCAGGCCTACGAGGTGATAAACTACCTCCAGCAGGCCTACGAGGTGATAAACTACCATAAACTCCACCTCCAGCAGGCCTATGAGGTGATAAACTACCATAAACTCCACCTCCAGCAGGCCTACGAGGTGATAAACTACCTCCAGCAGGCCTACGAGGTGATAAACTACCATAAACTCCACCTCCAGCAGGCCTATGAGGTGATAAACTACCATAAACTCCACCTCCAGCAGGCCTACGAGGTGATAAACTACCTCCAGCAGGCCTACGAGGTGATAAACTACCATAAACTCCACCTCCAGCAGGCCTACGAGGTGATAAACTACCATAAACTCCACCTCCACCAGGCCTACGAGGTGATAAACTACCTCCAGCAGGCCTACGAGGTGATAAACTACCTCCAGCAGGCCTACGAGGTGATAAACTACCTCCAGCAGGCCTACGAGGTGATAAACTACCATAAACTCCACCTCCAGCAGGCCTATGAGGTGATAAACTACCATAAACTCCACCTCCAGCAGGCCTACGAGGTGATAAACTACCTCCAGCAGGCCTACGAGGTGATAAACTACCTCCAGCAGGCCTACGAGGTGATAAACTACCTCCAGCGGGCCTACGAGGTGATAAACTACCTCCAGCGGGCCTACGAGGTGATAAAGTACCTCCAGCAGGTCTACCTCCCGCAGGCCTACGGGGTGATAAACTACCTCCAGCAGGCCCTCACGAGGGTGATAAACTACCTCCAGCAGGCTCACGAGGTGATAAACTACCTCCAGCAGGCCTACGAGGTGATAAACTACCTCCAGCAGGCCTACGAGGTGATAAACTACCTCCAGCAGGCCTACGACGAGATAAACTACCTCCAGCAGGCCTACGAGGTGATAAACTACCTCCAGCAGGCCTATGAGGTGATAAAGTACCTCCAGCAGGCCTACGAGGTGATAAACTACCTCCAGCAGGCCTACGAGGTGATAAAGTACCTCCAGCGGGCCTACGAGGTGATAAACTACCTCCAGCGGGCCTACGAGGTGATAAACTACCTCCAGCAGGCCTACGAGGTGATAAAGTACCTCCAGCGGGCCTACGAGGTGATAAACTACCTCCCGCAGGCCTACGGGGTGATAAACTACCTCCAGCGGGCCTACGAGGTGATAAACTACCTCCAGCAGGTCTACCTCCCGCAGGCCTACGGGGTGATAAACTACCTCCAGCAGGCCTACGAGGTGATAAACTACCTCCAGCAGGCCTACGAGGTGATAAACTACCTCCAGCAGGCCTACGAGGTGATAAACTACCTCCAGCAGGCCTACGAGGTGATAAACTACCTCCAGCAGGCCTACGAGGTGATAAACTACCTCCAGCAGGCCTATGAGGTGATAAAGTACCTCCAGCAGGCCTAAAAAAACTACGTCCAGCAGGCCTACGAGGTGATAAAGTACCTCCAGCAGGCCTACGAGGTGATAAAGTACCTCCAGCGGGCCTACGAGGTGATAAACTACCTCCAGCTGGCCTACGTGGTGATAAACTACCTCCAGCGGGCCTACGAGGTGATAAAGTACCTCCAGCAGGTCTACCTCCCGCAGGCCTACGGGGTGATAAACTACCTCCAGCAGGCCTACGAGGTGATAAACTACCTCCAGCAGGCCTACGAGGTGATAAACTACCTCCAGCAGGCCTACGAGGTGATAAACTACCTCCAGCAGGCCTATGAGGTGATAAAGTACCTCCAGCAGGCCTAAAAAACTACGTCCAGCAGGCCTATGAGGTGATAAAGTACCTCCAGCGGGCCTACGAGGTGATAAACTACCTCCAGCAGGCCTACGAGGTGATAAACTACCTCCAGCAGGCCTACGAGGTGATAAACTACCTCCAGCAGGCCTACGAGGTGATAAACTACCTCCAGCAGGCCTACGAGGTGATAAACTACCTCCAGCGGGCCTACGAGGTGATAAAGTACCTCCAGCGGGCCTACGAGGTGATAAAGTACCTCCAGCAGGCCTACGAGGTGATAAACTACCTCCCGCAGGCCTACGAGGTGATAAACTACCATAAACTACCTCCAGCAGGCCTACGAGGTGATAAACTACCTCCAGCAGGCCTACGAGGTGATAAACTACCTCCAGCGGGCCTACGAGGTGATAAAGTACCTCCAGCGGGCCTACGAGGTGATAAAGTACCTCCAGCAGGCCTACGAGGTGATAAACTACCTCCCGCAGGCCTACGAGGTGATAAACTACCATAAACTACCTCCAGCAGGCCTACGAGGTGATAAACTACCTCCAGCAGGCCTACGAGTGTGTATTTGTGGCTGATTGTCCTACATGTTTGTCCTCCACAGAGTAACGTGTTCATGTACTACGGCCTGTCAAACTTCTACCAGAATCACCGGCGCTACGTGAAGTCCCGGGACGACAACCAGCTCAACGGCGACGCCCCCTCGCTCACCGTAAGCGCCAAACCGTTCCTCAGCCAGGTTTGACCGGCCGCGTGTCCACACTGCTCCCTCCAGGGGGCGCTGTGCAGGGCCCACGCCGTGTTCAGAGCTGTCCGAGTGTCCGGCGGTGAAGAAGAACCGCGTCGTGAAGTGTAGTGTCCAGCGCCGGTCACTAGGGGTCAGTGTAAACCACAAAGGGAGCCGTTTGAACCAGCCCCGCCCCCTGGAGATGAGGAATAAACGCATGGATGTATTAAAAGAACTGGATAAGCCCCGCCCCCTCTGTGTGTGGTCCCAGATTGATTAGTGGTCGTGTGAGGTACTGCAGCCTTTTTCTAAAATGTCACATTATAATCACAGACAGGACTGAATTATTATCAGTATTTAAATAAAATAGAAGGAAATGTTCTTTTCTACCGTTTATAAAATCACACAAATTACTGTTTTTATATGAAGTGGGGGATTGTGGTCACGTGGTGCCCTAAAGCAAAGATGGCCGCCTCCGTATCAGGAAGTAAAACAAAGATGGCATCCTCCGTATCAGGAAGTAAAGCAAAGATGGCTGCCTCCAGATCAGGAAGTAAAGCAAAGATGGCCTCCCAGATCAGGAAGTAAAACAAAGATGGCCACCTCCGTATCAGGAAGTAAAACAAAGATGGCCGCCTCCGTATCAGGAAGTAAAACAAAGATGGCAGCCTCCGTATCAGGAAGTAAAACAAAGATGGCTGCCTCCGTATCAGGAAGTAAAGCAAAGATGGCCGCCTCCGTATCAGGAAGTAAAACAAAGATGGCCGCCTCCGTATCAGGAAGTAAAGCAAAGATGGCCGCCTCCGTATCAGGAAGTAAAGCAAAGATGGCCGCCTCCGTATCAGGAAGTAAATGCGGAAGTAAGAAACTTTTTTGGGGTCATGAACCAGTGAGCTCAGGCCACAGGGAGGAACAGGGCGGCCATTTTGGATTCATCTTTCAGGTTTTATTATAGTTCTATGAATAAACGTCAGAATGGACCTATCGACCCCTTAATGTCTGGAGCTAAAACATTAGAAATTCAGAACAGAGACAAAAGTGAAGAATGTTAATGTGATTCAACCTCAGAATATCACAAAATATGACAAATTTAGATGATTTTGTAAAAGTAAAAGCCTCAGACACATGTGAGTGACTCAGAGGCTCAAACACATTTATTATTGTGTTTACATCATGTTTGAGGAAATTATCATCAACTCTTTGCATTTTTGATGAAGAACAATCCAGATTTATGGGTTTTACTGGAAAATACTCAGAAATGTTGAGCCCACAATCATTTTTCATTTTATCTAGAGATATATTAGATACTGTTCTGTTAATTTGATTATTTTGAAGCAAAAATACAAATTTAAGGCGACAAAATTGTCCATGGTTTGTTCTAGAAAAGCAAACCAACGGACCTTTTACTCTGGAAATTCAAATGTGTTGCTTTTTTCCGACACAAACACTTCAAACCATAGAATTTAGATCTAATGTGAGAGAATCGTTCAAACATTTACTTCATTTTGCCTTTTCATTAGGACACATCACATTTTAAAGGGTAATATTATCTGGAGGGTGTAAATGTGTCGTGAGTCGCCCCCTGTGGTCAGTCCACTGAACTGCAGCGAAACAATCCTCTGCAGCAGGAAGAGCGCAATGTGAACATAACCAGCTCGTGATCGACCGACAGGGACTGACAGGGACTGACAGGGGCCGACAGGGACCGACTGGGGCCGACAGGGACTACAGGGGCCGACAGGGACTACAGGGACCGACTGGGGCCGACAGGGACTACAGGGGCCGACAGGGACTACAGGGGCCGACAGGGACTACAGGGACCGACTGGGGCCGACAGGGACTACAGGGGCCGACTGGGACTACAGGGACCGACTGGGGCCGACAGGGACTACAGGGGCCGACAGGGACTACAGGGACCGACTGGGGCCGGCAGGGACTACAGGGGCCGACAGGGACTACAGGGACTACAGGGGCCGACAGGGACTACAGGGACCGACTGGGGCCGACAGGGACCGACTAGGGCCGACAGGGGCTGACAGGGACTACAGGGACCGACTGCGGCCGACAGGGACCGACAGGGACCGACAGGGGCCGACAGGGACTACAGGGACCGACAGGGGCTGACAGGGACTACAGGGACCGACTGGGGCCGACAGGGACTACAGGGGCCAACAGGGACTACAGGGACCGACTGGGGCCGACAGGGACTACAGGGGCCGACAGGGACCGACTGGGACCGACTGGGGCCGACAGGGACTGACAGGGACCTGGGGCTGACACAAAGGTTGGATTTTGTGTCAGTTTTGGTCCGTTCTCAGGTCGGTCAGTTTGGATCCTGCGTCTCTTCAGGGACAGGGACAGGGTTCGTGCAGGTGCTTGAAATCCTTGAAAAGGCTTGAATCTTAATACAGTGTTTTCAAGGTTTGGGAAAAATGGCTCAAAAATGCTTGAAATTCAAAGTTGCCGATCTGTGTCCTGTGCGTTTTGACGGTTAAAGGCAGTAAATAGTTCTTCAGTTTGTTGTTTTGAAACGCTCTACAAAGGACACGGCGCCCCCTGCTGGTGTTTAACGTTATCGACTTTTCAAGTTTTCGTCAAACTTTACACTTAATTTCTTCAAAATGTTGTCCTGTTTCCCCCTTATTCTTTATCCAATTTTCCAGATTTTCCACCAGTTTACTGTTAATTACCCCCCCCCCCCCAATTTTCTTCAAATTGTCAACTAATTTTCCTCAAACTTACACCAAATCTATTAAAATGTTCATCCAGTTTTCCAACATTCTTTCTACAATTTTCCACTGATTTTTTTCCCCACAAATATTCTGTAAAATTTACAATAATTTCCCAGTGTTTTCTCAAATTTCCATATATTATTTACCAATTTTCCTCAAACTTTACATGAAATTTCTTTAAAATGTTCATCCAGTTTTCCAACATTCTTTCTACAAATTTCCACTGATTTTTTTTTTTTCCACCAATTTTCTTTCCCACATTTTTCGCCAAAGTTTACACAGAATTTCTTAAAGATTCTTAAAGATTTCTCCAGCCCCCCCCATTCTTAGAATAAACTAAATTAAATAATTGACTCAAACTACAGAGGGGCACGTAGAGTTCCCGCACGCCCTGGAAAACCTGGAAAATAATGGAAAATGCATAGAACGAGATAAAAAAGACCTAATGTCCTGGAAAATATATTTTGTCCTGAAAAATGTCTCTTTTGCTTTGCTTTGTTGAATATCACAGTAAAAAGAATTGGGTTTTTGGGAAGTAAAAATACATGAGTGAGGGCCCTGGGAGCGAGGGGCCCCAGGGTGAGGGCACTGGGAGTGAGGGGGGGGGCCCAGGGTGTGGGTCCCTGGAGCGAGAACCCTGGGAGCGAGGGGGAGGGCCCCAGGGTGAGGGCCCCTGGAGCGAGGGTGAGGGGCCCCAGAGCGAGGGGCCCCGGGGTGAGGGGCCCCAGAGCGAGGGGCCCGGCCTCAGTGTGTTCTGTGTTTGCAGAAGCCGAGTAAAGAGTGTGAGCCGTACGCCGTCCTGGAGCACAAGCCCATCGCGCCGTGTGGAGCCATCGCCAACAGCATGTTCAACGGTCTGAGCCGCCTCAGACGACACACACTTTGTCTCCCCCCCCCCCCCCCCCCACGCAATATTTTCTTCAAAAATTCAAGATATTTTTTATCGGTTTTCTCAGTTTCCTCAGTTTCAAAAACATCAATAAAACATTTCAGCAAATCTGCTGAAAAAATGAAAATTGTGTTTCAGACCTACATTCACTCAGTCACCAACAACCATTGTAAAAATACACTTTAAAGGCTTCATAAACAAATTATAAATAGTAATAAATACATTACTAACATAAATTGTTCTCCATTGATTTCCTTCAAACTTTCTTCAATTCCACCAGTTTTCTTTCAATGTTCACAAAATTTTCCTCAGATTTTCCTCCATATTTTTCAATTTTCTTTTAATTTAACTCCAAATTTCAACAAATTCTCCAATTTTGTGTATATTTTCCTCAAAGTATCAACATTTCCTCAGATTTTCTACCAATTTTAATTCAGATTTTCCACAATTTTTCCATCAATCATTTGAACTGCCTTTGTCCTTTGCCTTTTCTCTAAATCTCTAATCTTCCTCTAATTACACCAAATTTCTTTAAATTCTAGTCCCCCCCCCATGTTTTCCTACGTATAAAGAATAAATAATAAATAAAATGGGTGCACGGTGGCAGAGCGGCTAGAGCTTCTGCCTCTCAATAAGGAGATCGTGGGTTCGAATCCCAGACCACCCCAACATCGTGGTCTCGAATTCCGAACCACCCCAACATCATACGATCTCTCTGGGTGGAGTCTGCATGTCCTCCTCATGTTACCGTGGGTCCTCTCCAGGTTCTCCGGCTCCTCCCACCGTCCAAACACATGACTGTGTAGGTTAATTGACAACTCTAAATTGTCCCTAGTGAATGAATGTGAGAGTGAATGGTTGTCTGTCCTTGTCTCTGTGTCTCTGTGTTTGTTGTGATGAGTGTCCACTGTCCAGGGTGTACCCCGCCTAAGGCCCAAAGTCACTGGGACAGGCTCCAGTCACCCGCGACCCCTAACGGGAATAAGCGGTAGAAAATGAATGAATGAATGAATGAATGAATAATAAATAACAGAAGTTGTCATGGTATTATGTAAAGGTGGAGTTCTCCACTGATTTCCCTCAAACTTTCTTTAATTCCCCCAGTTTTCTTTGAATATTCACAAAAATTTCTCAACTTTTCCACATTTTTCCCTCCAAATTTCTACAAATTCTTCCTCAAAGTATCAACATTGCCTCAGATACCAAATTAATTCAAATTTTACCAAATTGTCCACACTTTTTCCACCGATGATTTGAGCCGCTGATAATGTGACGGTTCCTCTTCCTCAGACTCTCTGGAGCTGTTCTACGTCGACCCAAACGGCACTCGGGTCGCGGTTCCGCTCGGCTCGACGGGAATCGCCTGGTGGACCGACAAACACGTCAAGTTCAGGAATCCAGGAGGAAACGCCAACCTCACGGCGGCTTTTCAAGGTTCAGACCACCACCTTCACCTCAAAACAAACGAAAACACACTCCATCCCTCTGTGCAGACGACCAAGTGCCGGAGGAAACTTCGCAAAACTTACAATAACTTCCCACAGTTTTTTTTTCACATATTATCTACCAATTTTCTTTAAACTTTACACCAGATTTCTTTAAAATTTCATTTAGTGTTCCCCCATTCTTTCTACAAATTTCCACAGATTTTTCCCCACTAATTTTCTAGATGTTTCAAAAATTTACTTTTTTCCCCCCAAGTTTTCTTCAAACGTTACACTTAATTTCTTAAAAATGTTGCCCAATTTTCCCTTCATTTTTCCTAAAAATTTCCCAAAAAAATTTCCCTGCTTTTTTTT
Organism: Rhinogobius similis; assembly: GCA_019453435.1. Classification (NCBI taxonomy): domain Eukaryota; kingdom Metazoa; phylum Chordata; class Actinopteri; order Gobiiformes; family Gobiidae; genus Rhinogobius; species Rhinogobius similis. The sequence continues at coordinate 6,646,274 of CM033620.1, read as the reverse complement.
TTCCCCAAGTTTTCTTCATTGTCTACCATTTTTCTTCAAACTTAAAAAGTTCATCCAGTTTTCCCCCATTCTTTGTACAATTTTTTTCCATAAATTTTCTTTAAAGTTTTCAGTAATTTCACCCAGTTTTTTCTCATATTTTCCACATATTGAAATTTCCTCACACTTAACACCAAATAAGCACAATTTTTTCTACTAATTTACACAGAAATGGCAGCTCTTTTGTACAAAACACTCTATGGTCCAATCCCCGCTAATGCACACTGTTTTTGTGCCTTTTGTCCCGACACGTCCCCTGCCCTGGCTCTTAGTTCATATCCTTTTTTCCTTTCCATTCAGTACTCTGCCGTGGTGTTTTGGTGTTAGGGTGGACTTCTTCTTCTGTCCTCAGGCACCGTGAAGCCCATGAACTGGCGCCGCCCGGTGTACGAGCTGGACGCCGACCCCGAGAACAACGGCTTCATCAACGAGGACTTCATCGTCTGGATGAGGACGGCGGCTCTGCCCACGTTCAGGAAGCTCTACCGCGTCATCCAGAGGAAAAACAACATGGTGCCCACTCTGCCGCGCGGGAACTACACGCTCCACGTGACGTACAGTATCCTTCAACACGCCTACGACTGAACACGCCTCTGACTGAACACGCCTGCGACTGAACACGCCTACGACTGAACACGCCCCTGACTGAACACGCCCCTGACTGAACACGCCTTTGAACACGCCTTTGAACACGCCTACTACTGAACACGCCCCTGACTGAACACGCCTTTGAACACGCCTACGACTGAACACGCCTGCGACTGAACACGCCTTTGACTGAACATGCCTCTGACTGAACACGCCTCTGACTGAACACGCCTTTGAACACGCCTTTGAACACGCCTACGACTGAACACGCCCCTGACTGAACACGCCCCTGACTGAACACGCCCCTGACTGAACATGCCTATGACTGAACACGCCTTCGACTGAACACGCCTCTGAACACACCTCTGACTGAACACGCCTTTGAACACGCCTACTACTGAACACGCCACTGACTGAACACGCCTTTGAACACGCCTCTGACTGAACACGCCCCTGACTGAACACGCCTTTGAACACGCCTCTGACTGAACACCCTGACTGAACACGCCTTTGAACACGCCTCTGACTGAACACGCCTCTGACTGAACACGCCTCTGACTGAACACGCCTCTGACTGAACATAGATACGACTGAACACGCCTACGACTGAACACGCCTACGACTGAACACGCCTTTGAACACGCCTCTGACTGAACACGCCTTTGAACACGCCTCTGACTGAACACGCCTTTGAACACGCCTCTGACTGAACACGCCTTTGAACACGCCTCTGACTGAACACGCCTCTGACTGAACACTCCTTTAGCCTTTAACCAATTGCACCTTTAACTAGACACAAAATAAAGGACGAGAACTTTGGGAAAGTGCTAAATAATTCCATTTATTTAACATGAAAAACAGAAATGCAGTCAGAAAAAACAAACCAAACAAAAAACGGGTAAAATTGTCCAATTGTGAAAGATCATGATAGTTTGGATTCAGTTTGTTTATCAAAAATAAACCGGTCCAGTTCCAGTTAGTTCTCTGTTTTGAGCCAATTTAGTCCCAGACCAGTTTAGTCTTATTTAATCTGGATTGAGTTCTGGTTTGGTCTTGATTTATTAAGAGCTTTTACTAAATTAATTGGCGTTAATTGGGGCCCCTTGAAGTTGTGGCCTGTTGCCTAATGTTAAATCCACCACTGCTCACAGTTAGTTTTAGTTTTGACGGTTCTGTTGTGACCTGTGGCGTCCTGAGCTGGTCCGAGGCTCGGCCCGGTGAGCCTGTGGTCGTGGGGTTTCCTCCTTGACTCCGCCCGCTCAGATTTCCCCGTGCGCAGCTTCGAGGGCCGTAAGCGCGTCATCCTCAGCACCATTTCGTGGATGGGGGGGAAGAACCCGTTCCTGGGCATCGCGTACGTCACGGTGGGCTCCGTCTGCTTCTTCCTCGGCGTCGTCCTGCTCTTCATCCACCACAAGTACGGCTCCGGCAACAGCAGCGCCGACATGGCCAACTGACGCCGCCGCCGCCGCCGGGAAGACGCCGAACAAGAGGCTCCCGGGACGATTTACAGTCCGTGCACACTACAGGATCTAAACCAGGCTTAAAGGACACTGTTCATGCACAATAGTGGTCCTCAGCCGGAGTAGCATTTAGCTTCAGTCACAGTTTGGTGAATCTTGGTGAGAAAATCCTCTCCCTCCGAGCGTCACAAACATTCCTCGATGGGTGACGTTTTTCCGATTTTATACGTCACTTATTCCAGAATCTTCTGCTGTTTTAAGTCCTTGAATCATCACTGACTCACTCTGAACCATAGACCGCACATATCAGTGGACCATGTTAGCATGCTAGCCGCCGCGTTCCAAATAGGAAGCAGCTCTGGAGGCTCCTGGCTCCGCCCTCTTCCTGTGACACTGGAGCCTTTACTCTGTAACTGTTTCTGTCAAACTCACATCTGGAACTAAAATGTCTGACTCACTCCACATGATCCTGGTGTGTTTTTCTCGTTGTTTTTCATAAATCAAGTTATTACAATAATAACTGACCAATCAGGTGCTTCCTTTTCCAGGGGCCGTTTTCGCTTGTGTTAGCAACAGGTTTGATTGACAGCTAGCGCCGCACGTTGCCGCCGTCTCCTCCCACCGAGGGGCGGAGACCAATAGCAACCTCCTCCTGATTGGTCCGTGTGGTCGCCACGATACGCACTCGGATTTAAATATGGAGTCTGGCTCCACGTTAGCCGCTATAACTGCTAGCTCCACTTTAGCCGCTATAACTGCTAGCTCCACTTTAGCCGCTATAACTGCTAGCTCCACTTTAGCCGCTATAACTGCTAGCTCCACTTTAGCCGCTATAACTGCTAGCTCCACTTTAGCCGCTATAACTGCTAGCTCCACTTTAGCCGCTATAACTGCTAGCTCCACTTTAGCCGCTATAACTGCTAGCTCCACTTTAGCCGCGATGGGCTTCATTTGGCTGGAGCCAAAGGCTGTGGTGACGTCACAGTCCCACGGTCCACTGATGTACGGTCTGTGCTATGAACACGCTCACTGCTAAGCTACAGCTCTGCCTCGAGTAAGAACATTTAACAAAACACAAAGTCATTTTCAATCTGAGGAGCTGACTAAGCCCCGCCCTCTGGGAGGAGTTTCACCTGCCACTCCCCCTCTTTTGTCACTGTTAGACTGTCCTGGGCCATTACAGTCCTGATGTCGTCCGTCTGGCTCTCCCTCACACAACTGTCACATGATTGGCTCGTTTTGTCACATGACCAAAGTGAAAGGACGCTGCTGTAAACAGAAGGGAGAATAAACCGTCCACCATTTCTGTTAATGCTACTTTGAGTGAGAGCCCCGCCCACAGGGAGGAGTCACTGATAATGGCCTGTCTTTGTCAGGTTAACAGTTGGCCCTGCCTAGTGTCACCTGAGGTTAATCTGTGGTGAAAGCCTTTGTTCTATTGTCCTGTTGATGCTGTAGCTCCTCATCTCTGCTGAGGACCTCATTATCATGTGACTGGACCATTGACCTCATTATCATGTGACTGGACCATTGACCTCATTATCATGTGACTGGACCATTGACCTCATTATCATGTGACTGGACCATTGACCTCATTATCATGTGACTGGACCATTGACCTCATTATCATGTGACTGGACCATTGACCTGGACCTGGGGGTCAGGAGGAGGTCATACATCTGAGCTGAATTAAATCTTAACCCCCCCCCCCCCCCATTCCTGTTTAGAGAGGGATTCTCTCTTTTTACAAAAATAGCCTCCTTTCCTCCTCTTTAAACCAGTTCTTCTTCTGCTGCCCTCTGCAGGTGGTACACGCCTGGACGAGGGATTACAGCGACTAATAATAATAATAATAAATATAGCCGCAAGCGGCAATGATCGGCCCTCGCCCGCGCCACGCCGCCGCCCCGCAACGCCAACTCCTCATAAAATACCTGCTGCCGAATCCGTGGCGCTACCGCGCCTCCTACTGCTCATATTTCATTGAAAATCTGTAAAAATTGGTCAAAGTTTGCGGCTGTGCCGCAGAAAGACTGTAATACTTGTGCTAAAATCCTGGATAACTTTAGATGGCCCACTCCTCAAGATCATTTTCACCAAATTTCAGGATGGTCGGGCTTACGCCTGAGGAGGAGTGCGTTAAAGTACAAAGTTTAATTTGAACGACTTTGAGTTTTTCGCATAGGAATAACATGGGGTTTTTCTGTCTTTTGTAAAATGTTGGCAAAGTTTGCGGCTTCGCCGCACGGAGACCATAATACCTATCTTAATAATTTGGATAACTTTTGGTGCCCCACTCCTCAGGATGATTGTCACCAAGTTTCTGATTGATCGGGCTTACGCCCGAGGACGAGTTCGTTAAAGTACAAAGTGAAATTTGAGAGATTTTGCGATTTTCCCATAGGAATAACATGGGGTTTTTCGGTCTTTTGTAAAATGTTTGCAAAATGTGCGGCTTCGCCGCACGGAGACCGTAATACCTATCCTGATAATTTGGATAACTTTTGGTGCCCCACTCCTCAGGAAGATGTCCACCAAATTTCAGGTTGGTCGGGCTTGCGCCCGAGGAGGAGTTCGTTAAAATGAGTAAAAAAATATGCAAATTTTGATTTTCCCATAGGAATAACATGGGATGTTTTGGTCATTGATACGGCTTTGCCGTACAAAATATGACATGGGTCTGATTGGCTTTTTTGATCGGTAGGCCAAAATGGAATTTTGTGCAAAATTTCAAAAAATTCTAAAAAACTAAATTTTTTGCTCCCCATATAAAAATTTGCTTTAATCTGTAGGGGGCGCTAACGCGCCAAATGTAATTGTTTCACCTCTAGTAGGTTTCAGGCAGGAGTTTAACAACTGATTCAAATTTGATGCAATTCGGACTTTATATGCGCAACTGGGATCAAAATTTAAAATATGAAAATTTCAGGAATTCTGGCCAAATTTTGTTGCTTCGCCGACAGAGACCGTAGAATACGAGGTTCCTGATTTGGATAACTTTTAATGCCACACTCCTCAACTTCATTTTCACCAAATTTCTGCTCGTTCGGGCAAACGCCTTGGAAGGAGTTCGTAAAAATCTGAAGTTTTTAAAAACTGCTGAGTCATGTTTAGCTTAATTTAGATCCAATATGGCCGACAATTGAGTTTGGGCGGACGGGCGCGTTACCCGTAATAATATTTTTTGCTTGTCTTGTCACTATCTACCTCTCTGCCAAATTTTATGATTCTACGATCAATTTTTTTTTTGGCACTTTCCTATCCCGTAATGCATTTTTTGTACACTTGGGGGCGCTGACGCGCCATATTTTTGAATTTTGAAAATCGGAAATAGCCAGAATGTAGAGAGGCACGATTTTTAGAGGTGTGCAAATTTTCCTGACTTTTCGTCAGTGTTCACTGGGTGAAAAATAGGGGGGTTGGTCCCAAGAAGAAGAAAGAAGAAAGAAGAAAGAAGAAAGAAGAAAGAAGAATAATATTCCGATGCGAAAACAATGTTTCCCATTTTTTTAATTTCGCAAACTATACATTTTCGGAAAGCGCACGCGCTTTCCTACGTTTTGGTATGGGTCCCTGGTCACTGGCAGACACTTTCGAGATTTTTCAGTGGGCTCCGCCCACTTTCTGTTATTGGCCCTATTTACAATAGTAATGTTCAGTTTTTACATTACATTGTTATATGCACGGAACGTGCATGAGTTGGGGAACGACATTGGGCGACTCAGCAGACACGAAGGCAGTGGGGATGACGACGCGCCGCGCCGTCCATCCCCACGAAACGCTGCTTTAGTGCGCACTGCGGCGCATTTTCGCGACGGGCTTCGCCCGCTTACAACGATAATGTTCAATTTTCCCACTACTTATTGGTATGCACGGAACGCGTGCATGAGTTGGGAATGCGTTAGTGAGTGTTTGAAGCGGGCGAGCGCCAAGGCTGATTTCGGGCGACTTCGTAAGATTTTTCGCAAAGCCGCAGCCGCACGGGCGCTATAAACGAATAGTCCTCTCGCCAGCTTGTGGCGCTCGGGCCTAATAATAATAATAATGATGATAATGATAATGATAATGATGATAATAATAATAATAATAATACCCTACTGTTGTAATGGTCTTCACTTGTCGAAGTTAAGCCACTTCTGTAGCCACAGCCGCCCTGGGACAGACTGTTGAAAACCAGGCTGTCAATCAGTGCCATCGGCCCCTCCCACCACCAACCGTTCACACACACACTCCTGGTGTCAGAGCGCCCCCTGTGGCTCCTGGTGTCAGAGCGCCCCCTGTGGCTCCTGGTGGCACTGCGCCCCCTGTGGCTCCTGGTGGTACTGCGCCCCCTGTGGCTCCTGGTGTCAGAGCGCCCCCTGTGGCTCCTGGTGTCAGAGCGCCCCCTGTGGCTCCTGGTGTCAGAGCGCCCCCTGTGGCTCCTGGTGGCACTGCGCCCCCTGTGGCTCCTGGTGGTACTGCGCCCCCTGGTGTCAGAGCGCCCCCTGTGGCTCCTGGTGGTACTGCGCCCCCTGTGGCTCCTGGTGGTACTGCGCCCCCTGTGGCTCCTGGTGGTACTGCGCCCCCTGTGGCTCCTGGTGTCAGAGCGCCCCCTGTGGCTCCTGGTGGTACTGCGCCCCCTGTGGCTCCTGGTGGTACTGCGCCCCCTGTGGCTCCTGGTGGTACTGCGCCCCCTGTGGCCCCTGGTGTCAGAGCGCCCCCTGTGGCTCCTGGTGTCAGAGCGCCCCCTGTGGCTCCTGGTGTCAGAGCGCCCCCTGTGGCTCCTGGTGGTACTGCGCCCCCTGTGGCTCCTGGTGTCAGAGCGCCCCCTGTGGCTCCTGGTGGTACTGCGCCCCCTGTGGCTCCTGGTGGCACTGCGCACCCTGAGGCTCCTGGTGGTACTGCGCCCCTGTGGCTCCTGGTGATACTGCCCCCTGTGGCTCCTGGTGATACTGCTCCCCCTGTGGCTCCTGGTGTCAGAGCGCCCCCTGTGGCTCCTGGTGGCACTGCGCCCCCTGTGGCTCCTGGTGATACTGCGCCCCCTGTGGCTCCTGGTGGTACTGCGCCCCTGGTGTCAGAGCGCCCACAGTGGCTCCTGGTGGCAGAGCGCCCCCTGGGGCTCCTGGTGATACTGCTCCCCCTGTGGCTCCTGGTGTCAGAGCGCCCCCTGTGGCTCCTGGTGGCACTCGCCCCTGTGGCTCCTGGTGTCAGAGCGCCCCCTGTGGCTCCTGGTGGTACTGCGCCCCCTGTGGCTCCTGGTGGCACTGTGCCCCCTGTGGCTCCTGGTGGTACTGCGCCCCCTGTGGCTCCTGGTGGTACTGCGCCCCCTGTGGCTCCTGGTGGCACTGCGCCCTGTGGCTCCTGGTGGTACCTCTGCGGCCCTGGTGTCAGAGCGCCCTGTGGCTCCTGGTGTCCTGAGCGCCCCCTGTGGCTCCTGGTGTCAGTGCGCCCCCTGTGGCTCCTGGTGTCAGCTCCTGGTGTCAGAGCCTGTGCTCCTGGTGGTACTCCTGTGGCTCCTGGTGGCACCGCACCCTGTGGCTCCTGGTGGTACTGGGCGCCTGGTGTCAGAGCGCCCTGTGGCTCCTGGTGGTACTGCGCCCCCTGTGGCTCCTGGTGTCAGAGCGCCCACTGTGGCTCCTGGTGGTACTGCGCACCCTGTGGCTCCTGGTGGTACTGCGACCCCTGGTGTGCGAGCGCCCCCTGTGGCTCCTGGTGGTACTGCGCCCCCTGTGGCTCCTGGTGTCAGAGCGCCCCCTGTGGCTCCTGGTGGTACTGCGCACCCTGTGGCTCCTGGTGGTACTGCGCCCCCTGGTGTCAGAGCGCCCCCTGTGGCTCCTGGTGGTACTGCGCCCCCTGTGGCTCCTGGTGTCAGAGCGCCCCCTGTGGCTCCTGGTGGTACTGCGCCCCCTGTGGCTCCTGGTGGCACTGCGCCCCCTGTGGCTCCTGGTGGCACTGCGCCCCCTGTGGCTCCTGGTGGTACTGCGCCCCCTGTGGCTCCTGGTGGCACTGCGCACCCTGTGGCTCCTGGTGGTACTGCGCCCCCTGGTGTCAGAGCGCCCCTGTGGCTCCTGAGGCACTGCGCCCCTGTGGCTCCTGGTGATACTGCGGGTCCTGTGGCCCCTGGTGTCAGAGCGCCCCCTGTGGCTCCTGGTGTCAGAGCGCTCTGTGGCCCCTGGTGTCAGAGCGCCCCTGTGGCTCCTGGTGGTACTGCGCCCCTGTGGCTCCTGGTGGCACCGCACCCTGTGGCTCCTGGTGGTACTGCGCCCCTGGTGTCAGAGCCCCTGTGGCTCCTGGTGGTACTGCGCCCTTTGTGGCTCCTGGTGTCAGCGCCCCTGTGGCTCCTGGTGTCAGAGCGCCCCCTGTGGCTCCTGGTGGTACTGCGCCCCCTGTGGCTCCTGGTGTCAGAGCGCCCCCTGTGGCTCCTGGTGGTACTGCGCACCCTGTGGCTCCTGGTGGTACTGCGCCCCCTGGTGTCAGAGCGCCCCCTGTGGCTCCTGGTGGCACTGCGCCCCCTGTGGCTCCTGGTGTCAGAGCGCCCCCTGTGGCTCCTGGTGGTACTGCGCACCCTGTGGCTCCTGGTGGTACTGCGCCCCCTGGTGTCAGAGCGCCCCCTGTGGCGCCTGGTGGTACTGCGCCCCCTGTGGCTCCTGGTGTCAGAGCGCCTGTGGCTCCTGGTGGTACCAAGCACCCTGTGGCTCCTGGTGGTACTGCGCCCCCTGGTGTCAGAGCGCCCCCTGTGGCTCCTGGTGGTACTGCGCCCCCTGTGGCTCCTGGTGATACTGCGCCCCCTGTGGCTCCTGGTGTCAGAGCGCCCCCTGTGGCTCCTGGTGTCAGAGCGCCCCCTGTGGCCCCTGGTGTCAGAGCGCCCCCTGTGGCTCCTGGTGGTACTGCGCCCCCTGTGGCTCCTGGTGGCACTGCGCACCCTGTGGCTCCTGGTGGTACTGCGCCCTGGTGTCAGAGCGCCCCCTGTGGCTCCTGGTGGTACTGCGCCCCCTGGTGTCAGAGCGCCCCCTGTGGCTCCTGGTGTCAGAGCGCCCCCTGTGGCTCCTGGTGGTACTGCGCCCCCTGTGGCTCCTGGTGTCAGAGCGCCCCCTGTGGCTCCTGGTGGTACTGCGCCCCCTGTGGCTCCTGGTGGCACTGCGCACCCTGTGGCTCCTGGTGGTACTGCGCCCCCTGGTGTCAGAGCGCCCCCTGTGGCTCCTGGTGGTACTGCGCCCCCTGTGGCTCCTGGTGTCAGAGCGCCCCCTGTGGCTCCTGGTGTCAGAGCGCCCCCTGTGGCTCCTGGTGGTACTGCGCCCCCTGTGGCTCCTGGTGGCACTGCGCACCCTGTGGCTCCTGGTGGTACTGCGCCCCCTGGTGTCAGAGCGCCCCCTGTGGCTCCTGGTGGTACTGCGCCCCCTGTGGCTCCTGGTGGCACTGCGCCCCCTGTGGCTCCTGGTGGTACTGCGGTTTGACTCGTGCACAAAGGGATTTTCTTATTTCAAAGTGAATTTTCTTAAAACCGTCAGAAATGTCTTTAAACCATTGAAACCGTGTGACATGAAGCGTGAGCAGCAGATTAAACGTGGCTGGAGGAGTTTAAAGTGTGAACGATCCTGGAGTGTGCACTTCAGAGTGTAAATAATCTGAGCTCATCAGTGTCTCTGCGTAAGATTCAACTGTTACATAAATGATGCACAAAAACAGATTCACTTCAGTGTTTTTGGAAATGTACGGCAGCTTGACAGTGTTTTCGATTTTTATTTTTTATCTTTTAAAATGTGACGGGCCTCTCTCGCTGTTAGAGAATATAATGCGCTGGAAAGTGATTGAATTAAGTTGTGTTTACCTTGATTTTAGTATATTTTGACTTAAAGGGCCCATGACAGGTCGGACACTCATTTAACCAAAATGTAGTTCAGATAAACATATTTCAAAATGAGCTAAAATTCTTTACAAATGTTACACCGTTTTCGCAATTTTTAGCTTTTTAATTTTACTTCCTGGTTGTAAATGATGACATCAGGCTAGGAAGTTACCATAGCAACAACACTGTACACTGGGCCAAAACTCATTTAATGTCACATTTTTTTGATTTGACAAATAAAAGTAAACGTGAACAACTTTAATTTGTTGAATTAAAGTTTAAAGGGTCAAAAAAGTAGTTCATTTTGTGTAAATTCTGCGTAACCTTTGTCCCCCCAATGTGATGTCATCAGTTTGTTTACTTCCTGTATTTCTCAACAGGTTTTTCGACTTTTCTCCACAAACAGCGACCTGATTGGTGTAAAACTATAATTTCTGTTTACAAGTATTAATGCACTGAATAAAGTCAAAATTAGAAAATCATAGAAACCCGTCATACGCACTTTAAAATAAGATTTACCAAAACAAGTTAGTTCTGTTTTTATTTCATTTTGTTTGAAAATGTTGTAAATAAAGAGTTGCTCTGGCTGCTGCTTCCGAGCTGTTTTCACGGCTTGACTTTGTGCCTGGTTTTGTTTGGACTCGTTTTACAAATGAACCTCGTCTGTAAAGTGCAGTTGTTTTGCTTTGCACGCTTTTCCTCAGGGTTTTATTTGCTTTTTGAGCCGCGTTTTGTCCAAACGAGCTGCATGTGACGAACCTGTGAACAAAGACAGAGTTTAATGGAAAGTGAAAGTAAACCAGAAATATCAATAAAAACATCAGACGTGTCAGAAACCTGGCTCCTGTTTTTATTTTCATCAAACCAGGACTAAACCAGGTCCAAACCAGGACTAAACCAGGACTAAACCAGGTCTAAACCGGGACTAAACCAGGACTAAACCAGGACTAAACCAGGACTAAACCAGGTCCAAACCAGGACTAAACCAGGACTAAACCGGGTCTAAACCGGGACTAAACCAGGACTAAACCAGGACTAAACCAGGTCTAAACCAGGTCTAAACCAGGACTAAACCAGGACTAAACCAGGTCTAAACCGGGACTAAACCAGGACTAAACCAGGACTAAACCAGGTCCAAACCAGGACTAAACCAGGACTAAACCAGGTCTAAACCGGGACTAAACCAGGTCTAAACCAGGTCTAAACCAGGACTAAACCAGGACTAAACCAGGTCTAAACCGGGACTAAACCAGGTCTAAACCAGGACTAAACCAGGACTAAACCAGGTCTGAACCAGGACTAAACCAGGACTAAACCAGGACTAAACCAGGACTAAACCAGGTCTAAACCAGGTCTAAACCAGGACTAAACCAGGACTAAACCAGGACTAAACCAGGTCTAAACCAGGTCTAAACCAGGACTAAACCAGGACTAAACCAGGTCTGAACCAGGACTAAACCAGGACTAAACCAGGACTAAACCAGGTCTGAACCAGGACTAAACCAGGTCTAAACCAGGACTAAACCAGGACTAAACCAGGACTAAACCAGGTCTAAACCAGGTCTAAATCAGGACTAAACCAGGACTAAACCAGGACTAAACCAGGTCTAAACCAGGACTAAACCAGGACTAAACCAGGTCTGAACCAGGACTAAACCAGGACTAAACCGGGTCTGAACCGGGACTAAACCAGGACTAAACCAGGACTAAACCAGGTCTGAACCGGGACTAAACCGGGACTAAACCAGGACTAAACCAGGTCTAAACCGGGACTAAACCGGGACTAGACCAGGACTAAACCAGGACTAAACCAGGACTGAACCAGGACTGAACCAGGTCTGAACCAGGACTAAACCAGGTCTGAACCAGGACTAAACCAGGTCTAAACCAGGACTAAACCAGGTCTAAACCAGGACTAAACCAGGGCTAAACCAGGTCTAAACCAGGACTAAACCAGGACTAAACCAGGTCTAAACCAGGTCTAAACCAGGACTAAACCAGGTCCAAACCAGGACTAAACCAGGACTAAACCAGGACTAAACCACTGTTAAGAGATTAAATATTTTCTATTGTTCAGAAAATGTATATAATATAAAATATATTTTGAAAGGGTTCGACACAGGGTTTAGATCATTTGGGATTATTTATATTTATTTATTCTTTCTTAATCCCTGTTTAACTTTGGTTTTAGTCCTGATTATCTTCAGTCCTGGTTTGGTCCGTGCTCAGGTCTCGGTTCAGTCACTGGTTCAGATCTGGGTTAATCCTGATGTGAATTCTTGATTTAATTCTAGTTTAATCTCAATTCGTCTGAATTTATCTCATTATTTCCTCAAAACGTGTCTTCAATTGTCATCGTAACCCGGTGTGTCCTGCAGGTGGCGCTGAGTCGCTTTAAGTCCCGCACGCTGCCCCTTTTCTCCCGCAGAACAAGCCCCAAAGCGGAAGTGTAGTTTTTCTTAAGCGGAAGTGCATTTTTCCGGTGCCCTTGTGCTGAAGTCTTTTGAGGACAGTTATGGCAATGTTTAAACAAATCCAGGTGAGTTTCTGCTTTTATTTCACTTTAACTTTTAAACATTTGATCATTTCCAAATCTGAGACGTTTGTCTGAGCCGCTTTCACCACAGAATGTAGCTTTAAATGAGCTAAAGTTAGCGCCGGGGTCAGCGCCAAGGCGACGCTTAGCATTAGCATTAGCATTAGCTCCGGCACTTTTCTCTGGTTCGGGCTGGACTTTCTGCTCTGTCAAAGAGGCCAGCCGCCGCCCGTGTGTCCGGGGGAGACGTGTGGTGTGGCGGGGGTGGGTTTGGTGGGTTTGGAGGGTTTGGAGGGTTTGGTGGGTTTGGGAGGGTTTGGTGGGTTGGGAGGGTTTGGTGGGTTTGGGTAGGTTGGGAGGGTTGGGTGTGTTGGGTGTGTTGGGAGGGTTGGGAGGGTTTGGTGTGTTGGGAGGGTTTGGTGTGTTGGGAGGGTTTGGTGGGTTTGGTGTGTTGGGAGGGTTTGGTGGGTTGGTTGGATTGGTGGCTTTGGTGACGTCTGTTCTTCTTCTTCTGTTCCAGGTGCTCCGGGGCTTCGCTCGGAGCTTCAGCCTCAGTGCCGCGCGACACGAAAACAAAGTCCCGCACAAACAGAAGCTTTTCCAGGTAAAACCCACGAGTGACGTGTCCAGGTCATGTGCTCCTCGTGTCCAGGTCATGTGCTCCTCGTGTCCAGGTCATGTGCTCCTCATGTCCACGTCATGGAGCGTGGAGTGAGTGACCTCATGTCCACGTGATGGAGCGTGGAGTGAATGACCTCATGTCCACCTCATGTCCACGTGATGGAGCGTGGAGTGAATGACCTCATGTCCACGTGATGGAGCGTGGAGTGAGTGACCTCATGTCCACCTCATGTCCACGTGATTGAGCGTGGAGTGAATGACCTCAGACTCAGAGGATCAGGGCGTTCTTCATGAAGAGCTTTCTGGACGGTTCCATCTTATGGACAAAGGACTTTAGTTAAACACAGGTTTCATGTCCATCGACTTTAATCTTCTGCCCAGGGGCCGTGCTTGTTGTACTCTGTCCATAAACAATGACCCTTTTGTTCCAAACTGAAAGTAATTCCACGATAAAAGTTAAATCTGTGCATTTTACATGAAAGACGCTTTTGTCCTTTAAGAATCGACACAATAGTCTTTAATTCTATATTTAACTTAAACAAAAGACTAATGCTGACTTTTATGTTCTGCTGTGAGTCTTTAAGATCTGTTTAGTCTTGTTTAGTCCTCCTGTTTAGTCCTGTTTAGTCCTCCTGTTTAGTCCTGTTCATTCCTCTTGTTTAGTCCTCCTGTTTAGTCCTGTTTAGTCCTCCTGTTTAGTCCTGTTCATTCCTCTTGTTTAGTCCTCTTGTTTAGTCCTGTTGTTTAGTCCTGTTTATTCCTCTTGTTTAGTCCTGTTCATTCCTCTTGTTTAGTCCTCTTGTTTAGTCCTGTTCATTCCTCTTGTTTAGTCCTGTTCATTCCTCTTGTTTAGTCCTGTTCATTCCTCTTGTTTAGTCCTCTTGTTTAGTCCTGTTCATTCCTCTTGTTTAGTCCTCTTGTTTAGTCCTGTTGTTTAGTCCTGTTCATTCCTCTTGTTTAGTCCTGTTCATTCCTCTTGTTTAGTCCTCTTGTTTAGTCCTGTTCAGTCCTCTTGTTTAGTCCTGTTCATTCCTCTTGTTTAGTCCTCTTGTTTAGTCCTGTTCATTCCTCTTGTTTAGTCCTGTTCATTCCTCTTGTTTAGTCCTGTTCATTCCTCTTGTTTAGTCCTCTTGTTTAGTCCTGTTCATTCCTCTTGTTTAGTCCTCTTGTTTAGTCCTGTTTAGTCCTCTTGTTTAGTCCTCTTGTTTAGTCCTGTTCATTCCTCTTGTTTAGTCCTGTTCATTCCTCTTGTTTAGTCCTCTTGTTTAGTCCTGTTCATTCCTCTTGTTCATTCCTCTTGTTTAGTCCTCTTGTTTAGTCCTGTTTAGTCCTCTTGTTTAGTCCTCTTGTTTAGTCCTGTTCATTCCTCTTGTTTAGTCCTGTTCATTCCTCTTGTTCATTCCTCTTGTTTAGTCCTCTTGTTTAGTCCTGTTCATTCCTCTTGTTTAGTCCTGTTCATTCCTCTTGTTTAGTCCTCTTGTTTAGTCCTCCTGTTTAGTCCTGTTCATTCCTCTTGTTTAGTCCTGTTTAGTCCTGTTCAGTCCTCTTGTTTAGTCCTGTTTAGTCCTCTTGTTTAGTCCTCCTGTTTAGTCCTGTTCATTCCTCCTGTTTAGTCCTCTTGTTTAGTCCTCCTGTTTAGTCCTCTTGTTTACTCCTCCTGTTTAGTCCTCCTGTTTAGTCCTCCTGTTTAGTCCTCTTGTTTAGTCCTGTTCAGTCCTCTTGTTTAGTCCTGTTTAGTCCTCTTGTTTAGTCCTGTTTAGTCCTCCTGTTTAGTCCTGTTCATTCCTCTTGTTTAGTCCTCCTGTTTAGTCCTCTTGTTTAGTCCTCCTGTTTAGTCCTCTTGTTTAGTCCTCCTGTTTAGTCCTCTTGTTTACTCCTCCTGTTTATTCCTGTTCATTCCTCTTGTTTAGTCCTCCTGTTTAGTCCTCTTGTTTAGTTCTGTTCATTCCTCTTGTTTAGTCCTCCTGTTTAGTCCTCTTGTTTAGTCCTCTTGTTTAGTCCTGTTTAGTCCTCTTGTTTAGTTCTGTTCATTCCTCTTGTTTAGTCCTCCTGTTTAGTCCTGTTCATTCCTCTTGTTTAGTCCTCCTGTTTAGTTCTGTTCATTCCTCTTGTTTAGTCCTCTTGTTTAGTCCTGTTTAGTCCTCTTGTTTAGTCCTCTTGTTTAGTCCTCCTGTTTAGTCCTGTTCATTCCTCTTGTTTAGTCCTGTTTAGTCCTCTTGTTTAGTCCTGTTTAGTCCTCCTGTTTAGTCCTGTTCATTCCTCCTGTTTAGTCCTGTTGTTTAGTCTTGTTTATTCCTCCTGTTTAGTCCTGTTCATTCCTCTTGTTTAGTCCTGTTCATTCCTCTTGTTTAGTCCTCTTGTTTAGTCCTCCTGTTTAGTCCTGTTCATTCCTCTTGTTTAGTCCTCCTGTTTATTCCTCCTGTTTAGTCCTGTTCATTCCTCCTTTTTAATCCTGTTGTTTAGTCCTGTTTAGTCCTTTTGTTTAGTCCTCCTGTTTAGTCCTGTTCATTCCTCCTGTTTAGTCCTCTTGTTTAGTCCTGTTCATTCCTCTTGTTTAGTCCTGTTCATTCCTCTTGTTTAGTCCTGTTCAGTCCTCTTGTTTAGTCCTGTTTAGTCCTCTTGTTTAGTCCTGTTTAGTCCTCCTGTTTAGTCCTGTTCATTCCTCTTGTTTAGTCCTGTTTAGTCCTCTTGTTTAGTCCTCCTGTTTAGTCCTGTTCATTCCTCCTGTTTAGTCCTCTTGTTTACTCCTCCTGTTTATTCCTGTTCATTCCTCTTGTTTAGTCCTGTTTAGTCCTCCTGTTTAGTCCTCTTGTTTAGTTCTGTTCATTCCTCTTGTTTAGTCCTCCTGTTTAGTCCTGTTCATTCCTCTTGTTTAGTCCTCTTGTTTAGTCCTGTTTAGTCCTCTTGTTTAGTTCTGTTCATTCCTCTTGTTTAGTCCTCCTGTTTAGTCCTGTTCATTCCTCTTGTTTAGTCCTCCTGTTTAGTTCTGTTCATTCCTCTTGTTTAGTCCTCTTGTTTAGTCCTGTTTAGTCCTCTTGTTTAGTCCTCCTGTTTAGTCCTCTCTTGTTTAGTCCTCCTGTTTAGTCCTGTTCATTCCTCTTGTTTAGTCCTGTTTAGTCCTCTTGTTTAGTCCTGTTTAGTCCTCCTGTTTAGTCCTGTTCATTCCTCCTGTTTAGTCCTGTTGTTTAGTCTTGTTTATTCCTCCTGTTTAGTCCTGTTCATTCCTCTTGTTTAGTCCTGTTGTTTAGTCCTCTTGTTTAGTTCTGTTCATTCCTCTTGTTTAGTCCTCCTGTTTAGTCCTGTTCATTCCTCTTGTTTAGTCCTCCTGTTTATTCCTCCTGTTTAGTCCTGTTCATTCCTCCTTTTTAATCCTGTTGTTTAGTCCTGTTTAGTCCTCTTGTTTAGTCCTCCTGTTTAGTCCTGTTCATTCCTCTTGTTTAGTCCTCTTGTTTAGTCCTGTTCATTAGTCTTGTTTAGTCCTCCTGTTTTCTTGTTCATTCCTTTTGTTTAGTCCTGTTTAGTCCTCTTGTTTAGTCCTGTTGAGTCCTGTTGTTTAGTCCTGTTGTTTAGTCCTGTTCATTCCTCTTGTTTAGTCCTGTTTAGTCCTGTTCATTCCTCTTGTTTAGTCCTGTTTAACTCTTGTTTAGTCCTGTTCAGTCCTCTTGTTTAGTCCTGTTTAGTCCTGTTCATTCCTCTTGTTTAGTCCTGTTTAGTCCTGTTCATTCCTCTTGTTTAGTCCTGTTTAACTCTTGTTTAGTCCTCTTGTTTAGTCCTGTTCAGTCCTCTTGTTTAGTCCTGTTTAGTCCTGTTCATTCCTCTTGTTTAGTCCTGTTTAGTCCTGTTCATTCCTCTTGTTTAGTCCTGTTTAACTCTTGTTTAGTCCTCCTGTTTAGTCCTGTTTATTCCTCTTGTTTAGTTCTTGTTTAGTCCTGTTGTTTAGTCCTGTTCATTCCTCTTGTTTAGTCCTGTTTAGTCCTGGGCTGTGTCTGAATGTCCACACTGTTCCTACAGGGGGCACTAGTGGTCATGCTATGCTTAGCGTTAGCCGCTAGCCTCACAGTTAGACCCCGGGGTCATGTGACTCAGATAACGTGCTGTTTGTGAACTCTTTCCATGTTTGTTCAGGAGGACAACGGGATGCCCATCCACCTGAAGGGGGGCAGCTCTGACGCCCTGCTCTACCGGACCACCATGGCCCTGACCGTGTTAGGTGAGCCACTACCCAGGGTGCACTGGGGCCGGAACACAGCCCCACTGTGTCCAGCTCTGTTAATGAAGAATCACACTGACGCCGCTAATGTTAGCCGCTAATGTTAGCCGCTAAGCTCTAAGCTGAATAATCCAGTGTGTTTTCTTCATTAAACAAACCGTGTTCACATTAATACTTTGAGTCTTCAGGTTCGATTCCCGTTTATTGTTTCAAGTCGACGAGTCGCAGTTAGTTCATTATTACATCTTTGATATAAAACACCAAGACTTTCATTTAAAACGTTGAAATAAATAATAGAAACGATAGTTCTACTCGTCGACTACTCAAGACAGTGCAGCGTTGTTAACATTATTTATCGTCCCACAGACTTCTGGGTAAAAACATAAAAGTCTAAAACTGAAAACAAACTCGACACAAAGAACCATTTTATTTCAAATATTGTTGACAAATGTGTCTGACTCCTCCCACCTGATACATCAAGATGCTGATCAGACGGTGTGACCTCAACATTCATCTCTGACATTGTTTTCTTCATTTTTAAAGATCATTAAAGTGTCTCCACACAAACTGTACAATCTGGACTCAACACATTTAGACCAAACAAGGATTTAAGATCAGACTCTGACACATTTATGGAAGTTTGAAGGAAAAAAAATGATGCGGAATTTGAATTTTTTGGAAAATTTTCAGTCCGATCTATTTTACTTAAACACTAAATAATAATCCAAATCCTTTGTACATTTTTATATCTAATATGTTACAAAATGAACAAGAAATTTAAACCTGGTTCTGTTCATTTTCCAGATTTAAACGTCACAATTTTTTCTTAAACTTCTGTCGTTTACTCACAGAAATGGAACATTGATACCTTTAAGATCGGGGGCGGGGCTAGGGGGCGGGGGAGGAGTCAAACGCTGGTCTGAGCCTCGTGGAGTTTGACGTCGTTCAGACGTTTTACTCAAATGTCGTTTGAACTGAGGCTGAGGTTCTTTAGTCGATCGTCTTCAACAGTTTGACAGTCGGATAATTACTGTATTTAGATAAAAACATTATTTTATTTAGATATAATGTTTATGGGACAAAAAGGAGAAGATGTGGAGCGAGTTATGAGTTTAATCTGATTACTGTGTCTCTTTTAATTGAAATTGTAAACACACGACCACACAGTTAAATGATCAATTTATTATTATTTAGATAAACTATAATTTCTAAAATGTGTAATATTTGAATGGATTTGTGCGATAAGGTCTGACCATAAAAGGGAGTTTGACTGAGCTGTTCCCTCTGGCGCCCTCTGGTGCAGCAGCAGTGTATTACAACAGTTTAACCCGGCAAGACGTCTTCACACGATTAAGGCTTTAGTCCAGGTTTAGTCCTGGTTTAGACCTGGTTTAGTCCTGGTTTAGTCCTGGTTTAGACCTGGTTTAGTCCTGGTTTAGTCCTGGTTTAGTCCTGGTTTAGTCCTGGTTTAGTCCTGGTTTAGTCCTGGTTTAGTCCTGGTTTAGTCCTGGTTTAGACCTGGTTTAGTCCAGGTTTAGACCTGGTTTAGTCCTGGTTTAGTCCTGGTTTAGTCCAGGTTTAGTCCTGGTTTAGTCCTGGTTTAGTCCTGGTTTAGTCCAGGTTTAGTCCAGGTTTAGTCCTGGTTTAGTCTCTCTAGATTGAAGCTAACCCTCAGGAGGACCATGTTGTTTCAGGAGCTGGTTATGTGGTCTATGAGCTCGTGAAGGCGGCGTATCCTCAGAAGAAAGAATAGCCCCCGCTCCAGACCCAGTCCTGGTCCGGTCCCGGTCCTGTTCCAGGCCCGCTCCAGTCCTGGTCCTCCTCAGTCCTGCTCCAGTCCTGGTCCTCCTCAGTCCCGGTCCAGTCCCGGTCCTGGTCCTGGTCATCCTCGGCTGTAAATGATTCAGATTCTTGGTGTTTATGTTCATGGGATCAATATTTATTTGTGTTCTGTGCAGAAGAACAATAAACTCATGACTAACTGTGTGGCGTCTGTTTGAGGCCCCAGGGCTCGCTTTGGGTCGTGTTCACACATTGATTCATGTTCACTTTGTATTTTTTAACAGCTGCACCATTTAGGAAAACTGAGGATTTTATTTCTGACCAGTGTCACCGGGATTAGGTTTTAAAAAAGATTCTGTTCAAATTCACATTTTAAACACAATTGTGTTGCTTTTAGTCACGTTTTTGTCTCATTTAGTTGCATTTGTCACATTTTTGTTTTTAGTCGCGTTGTTTCGCTTTTAGTCACATTTTTTCATATTTAAACCCATTTTTGTCACTTTTAGTTGCGTTTTTATTGCTTTTAAACATTTTTTTTAATCACTTTGGGTCTTGCCTTTGGGGCTCGATTCAGAACATGTTTGTGCGAATCCAAACTACAGTCTGAGTTTTTATTCAACTTGCATTTCAAACATTGCAGCCTTTGTGACAATTACATCAATTAAAGTGTTGCTCAGAGGCTAAACATCAGGAGAAAAGTGTGTTTGAACAGACGGCTGCATTAAAGACTAAATGATGGACAGAACTACATTTCAAGTTTAGTTTTTTTTTGTGGAAAATACGTCTAAGATTACAGAAAGTCACCCAAATGTCTCTAGAACAGAAGAAACTATGGCCCAAACAGGTCAAGGGTTAAAATGAGACTAAAAATAAATAAACCCTGTCGGTCGTGGTCAGGGATCGTCTGGTCCTGTCACCGTTTCCTCCGTTTGGTTCCCGCCTCAGATCTGCTTCGGCCGAGTCTCCTCTTCCGTCTTGGCGTTTTCTTTTTGCTCCGTGGTCGGTGGATTTTTAAAAGCGTCCGCTCCAGATTAACCACGGCCCCGAACACGAAGTCCGAGGGTAAACCCAGGACGAAGGACACGAGGTCCACGAGCCACAGGAACATCCGAGGGAGGTCCGGTCTGAGCCGCCGGAGCCGACCTTTGAGTCTGCGACGGGACAGAAGCAGACGAGAGCGGGATTAGACCAGAGCGAGACCGGGATTAGACCAGAGAGAGACCGGGGTGAGATCGGGGTTAGACCAGAGAGAGACCAGAGAGAAACCGGGATTAGACCAGAAAGAGATCGGGGTTAGACCAGAGAGAGACCAGAGAAAGACCGGGATTAGACCAGAGAGAGACCAGAGAAAGACCGGGATTAGACCAGAGAGAGACCAGAGAAAGACCGGGGTTAGACCAGAGAGAGACCAGAGAAAGACCGGGGTTAGACCAGAGAAAGACCAGAGAAAGACCGGGGTTAGACCAGAGAGAGACCAGAGAAAGACCGGGGTTAGACCAGAGAGAGACCAGAGAAAGACCGGGGTTAGACCAGAGAGAGACCAGAGAAAGACCGGGGTTAGACCAGAGAGAGACCAGAGAAAGACCGGGGTTAGACCAGAGAGAGACCAGAGAAAGACCGGGGTTAGACCAGAGAGAGACCAGAGAAAGACCGGGGTTAGACCAGAGAGAGACCAGAGAGAGACCGGGGTTAGACCAGAGAGAGAGACCGGGGTGAGACCAGAGAGAGACCGGGATTAGACCAGAGAGAGACCAGAGAAAGACCGGGGTTAGACCAGAGAGAGACCAGAGAAAGACCGGGGTTAGACCAGAGAGAGACCAGAGAAAGACCGGGGTTAGACCAGAGAGAGACCAGAGAAAGACCGGGGTTAGACCAGAGAAAGACCGGGGTTAGACCAGAGAGAGACCAGAGAGAGACCGGGGTTAGACCAGAGAGAGACCGGGGTGAGACCAGAGAGAGACCGGGATTAGACCAGAGAGAGAGACCAGAGAAAGACCAGAGAGAGACCGGGATTAGACCAGAGAGAGACCAGAGCGAGACCGGGATTAGACCAGAGAGAGACCGGGATTAGACCAGAGAAAGACCAGAGCGAGACCGGGGTTAGACCAGAGCGAGACCAGAGAGAGACCGGGGTGAGACCAGAGAGAGACCAGAGCGAGACCGGGATTAGACCAGAGAGAGACCAGGGTGAGACCGGGGTTAGACGAGAGCGAGACTGGGATTAGACCTGGTTTAGTCCTGGTTTAGTCCGGATTTAGTTGGGGTTTAGTGCGGGTTTAGTCCGGGTTTAGACCGGGTTTAGTCCGGGTTTAGTCCGGGTTTAGCCCGGGTTTAGTCCGGGTGTTACCGGTGTTCGATGGACGGCGGGTGCCAGTAGTTTTCTTCTGAAAGCAGATTGGCCAGTTTGGTTCTGGTCCCGCCCTTCAGGGTCATGTGATGCATGCTCCGCCCATCTGCTCCAGGACTCCGCCCCCACAGGAAGTGAGCACCGCAGGCCCCGCCCCCCTGAGCCGAGCTGTAACACAAACACAGTTAAAGTCCACACAGACTCTGCAGTGGCTCAGCCTCACCTGCAGGGGGCACTCTGAGGGCGGGACGACAGGCGCCGGAAACAGGAAGTGAGCTGCTCCGACACCCCTGCAACCAATCAGACGAGAGCATGTGACACCGCAGCCATTCACATTTGTTCTAACAATAAAACCTTCAAAGACAAGTTGGACCCAACTCTGTTAAATATATTATTATTATATTAATAATTAGGCCCAAGTGCTACAAGCTGGCAAGAGGTCTATTACTTTCGCAGTGCCGCGCGCGCACGAAATCGGCCTTGCGCTCGCCTCGCTTCAAACACTCACTAACGCATTCCCAACTCATGCACGTTCGTGCATACCAATTAGTAGTGGGAAAATTGAACATTATCGCTGTAAGCGGGCGAAGCCGTGCGCACTAAACGGCGCTTACGTGGGGATGGCGAGCCGCTCGCCGTCATCCCCACGCGCGCCGTGCGCTGAGTCGCCAGTAATGCGTTCCCCAACTCATGCACGTTCCGTGCACATAACAATGTAATGTAAAAATGGAACATTACTATTGTAAATAGGGCCAATAACAGAAAGTGGGCGGAGCCCACTGAAAAGTCTCGAAAGTGTCCACCAGTGACCAGGGACCCATACCAAAACGTAGGAAAGCGCGTGCGCTTTCCGAAAATGTATAGTTTGTGAAGTAAAAAAAAGGGGAAACATTGTTTTCGCATCGGAATCTTCTTCTTCTTCTTCTTCTTGGGACCAACCCCCCTATTTTTCACCCAGTGAACATTGACGAAGTCTCAGGAAAATTTGCACACCTCTAAAAATCGTGCCTCTGTACATTCTGGCTACTTCCGATTTTCAAAATTCAAAAATATGGTGCGTCAGCGCCCCCAAGTGTACAAAAAATGCATTACGGGATAGGAAAGTGCCCAATTTTTTTTTAATCGTACAATCATGAAATTTGACAGAGAAGTAGATAGTGACAAGAGAAGCAAAAAATATTATTACGGCAACGCCGTCCGCCCAACCAATTGTCTGCCATATTGGATCAAAATTCGCTAAACATGACTCAGCAGTTTTTTAAAACTTCGTACTTTTACGAACTCCTCCTAGGGCGTCTGTCCGAACGAGTTGAAATTTAGTGAAAATGAAGTTGAGGAGTGTGGCATTAAAAGTTATCCAAATCAGGAACCTAACTTTTACGGTCTCTGTGCGGCGAAGCCGCAAAATTTGCCCAGAATTCCTGAAATTTTCACATTTTTAATTTTGCTCCCATTTCCACATATAAAGTCCGAATTGCATCAAATTTGAATCAGTTGTTACACTCCCTGCCTGAAACCTACTAGAGGTGAAAGAATTCAATTCGGCGCGTTAGCGCCCCCTACAGATTAAAGCAAACTTTTATATGGGGACCAAAAAATTTTGTTTTTCAGAATTTTTTGAAATTTTGCACAAAATTCCATTTTGGCCTATCGATCAAAAAAGCCAATCAGACCCATGTCATATTTTGTACGGCCGTACCAATGACCAAAACATCCCATGTTATTCCTATGGGAAAATCGAAAAATGTCTCAAATTTGCATATTTTTTTACTACGCATTTTAACGAACTCCTCCTCGGGCGCAAGCCCGACCAACCTGAAATTGGGTGAGCATCTTCCTGAGGAGTGGTGCACTAAAAGTTATCCAAATCGTTGGGATGAGTATTACGGTCTTCGTGTGCAGAAGCCCCAAATTTTCTGCAACATTTTCGAATAGACAGAAAAACCCCATGTTATTCCTATGGGAAAATCTCAAAATCTCTCAAATTAATCTTTGTACTTTAATGTACTCCTCCTCGGGCGTAAGCCCGATCAACCTGAAACTTGGTGACAATCATACTGAGGAGTGGGGCACCAAAAGTTATCCAGGATTTTAGTACAAGTATTACAGTCTTTGTGCGGCGCAGCCGCAAACTTTGACCAAATTTGAATCATTTTCAGTGAAATATGAGCAGTAGGAGGCGCGGTAGCGCCACGGATTTTGCACCAGGTATTTTATGAGGAGGGAAACTGGCATTGCGGGGCGGCGGCGTGGCGCGGGCGAGGGCCGATCATTGCCGCTTGCGGCTATATTTATTATTATTATTTTATAATCATATTCTTGTCTGTGTTCATTCTTAAATCGTCTCAGACTCACGTCGTCTCTTCAGGGCCACGATCTTCTCTTTCTGAGAAAAATAAAACGGCTTTTTTGGAATCCACTGCTTTCTGCGAGAAAAGGTTTAAATGTGAGAAAAAAGAAGCAGAAAAACAAAGTCAGAAACGAAAAAAAGGATTGACTTTAGTCGTGTTTGTGTCGTTTAAACACGACTTTGTCACTTTTAGTCTCGTTTGTTGTTTGTCGCTTTTGAGCACATTTTATCTCTTTTGGTCGCTGTTTGTACAAATCCAGAGCGATACTACGACCAGGACTAAACCTGGACTAAACCAGGACTAAACCAGGACTAAACCAGGTCTAAACCAGGACTAAACCAGGTCTAAACCAGGACTAAAGAAGGACTAAACCAGGACTAAAGAAGGACTAAAGCAGGACTAAACCAGGACTAAACCAGGACTAAACCAGGACTAAACCAGGACTAAAGCAGGACTAAAGCAGGACGGACCGGGCCTTGAGCTGCTGGCTCCTCCTCTGGTCTCGGAGCAGACTCTGCTGCAGAAGTCGGTACCACCTCCTCAAACTGAACACTTCACCTGGAAACACCAGAACATCAGAACCTCAGAACCAACTCAGAACCAACCCAGAACCGAAGAACCAACGGGTGAATGTTCCACCTGCTTCATCTGAAGAGACGTCCGACGACAGCTCCCTGAAACGAGACAGAACCGGGTCAGAACCAGGACTGAAACGAGACAGAACCGGGTCAGAACCAGGACTGACATGAGACAGAACCGGGTCAGAACCAGGACTGAAACGAGACAGAACCAGGACCAACACGAGACAGAACCAGGACCGACACGAGACAGAACCGGGTCAGAACCAGGACTGAAACGAGACAGAACCGGGTCAGAACCAGGACCGGCACGAGACAGAACCGGGTCAGAACCAGGACTGAAACGAGACAGAACCGGGTCAGAACCAGGACCGGCACGAGACAGAACCGGGTCAGAACCAGGACTAAACCAGGTCTAAACCAGGTCTAAACCAGGACTAAACCAGGTCTGAACCAGGTCTAAACCAGGTGTAAACCAGGTCTGAACCAGGTCTAAACCAGGACTAAACCAGGTCTGAACCAGATCTAAACCAGGTGTAAACCAGGTCTAAACCAGGACTAAACCAGGACTAAACCAGGACTAAAGCAGGACTAAACCAGGACTAAACCAGGTCTAAACCAGGACTAAAGCAGGACTAAACCAGGACTAAACCAGGACTGTAAAAGTACCATTCCGTTTTGTCGTCGAGTCCAAACAGCAGCTTCATGCTAACGATGATAGCGGCGGCGGCTAACAGGTCGTAATGAGGCAGTTTGTGGGACGTAGGGTCAAAGGTCAAGCGTGTGGGGGTCATGAGGTCGGCCTGGTCCAGCACCAGCTCCACACACTCCGCCATTTCATCTGAAAACACAATAAACCGTCTCAAAGTGTCTGAGAGAAAAGCCACAAACCATGACTTGATGGGTGTCATTTTTATGTACAATACGTAACATTACACCAAATAAAATCAAAATTAGAAAATGTTTAAAGCCGTCGAACTTTGACCTGAGTGTGATCAGATACCTGGGGGGTTGTAGTCCTGGGGGTAGTCCTGGGGGGTTGTAGTCTGATACCTGGGGGGTTGTAGTCTGATACCTGGGGGGTTGTAGTCTGATACCTGGGGGTTGTAGTCCTGGGGGTTGTAGTCTGATACCTGGGGCGTTGTAGTCCTGGGGGGTTGTAGTCTGATACCTGGGGGTTGTAGTCCTGGGGGTTGTAGTCTGATACCTGGGGGTTGTAGTCCTGGGGGTTGTAGTCTGATACCTGGGGGTTGTAGTCCTGGGGGTTGTAGTCTGATACCAGGTGGTTGTAGTCAGATACCTGGGGGGTTGTAGTCTGATACCTGGGGGTTGTAGTCTGATACCTTGGGGTTGTAGTCTGATACCTGGGGGGTTGTAGTGTGATACCTGGGGGGTTGTAGTGTGATACCTGGGGGGTTGTAGTCTGATACCTGGGGGGTTGTAGTCTGATACCTGGGGGGTTGTAGTCTGATACCTGGGGGGTTGTAGTCTGATACCTGGGGGGTTGTAGTCAGATACCTGGGGGGTTGTAGTGTGATACCTGGGGGGTTATAGTCAGATACCTGGGGGGTTGTAGTCTAATACCTGGGGGGTTGTAGTCAGATACCTGGGGGGTTGTAGTGTGATACCTGGGGGGTTGTAGTCAGATACCTGGGGGGTTGTAGTCTGATACCTGGGGGGTTGTAGTCAGATACCTGGGGGGTTGTAGTCAGATACCTGGGGGGTTGTAGTCCTGGGGGGTTGTAGTCCTGGGGGGTTATAGTCAGATACCCGGGGGGTTGTAGTCATGGGGGGGTTGTAGTCTGATACCTGGGGGGTTGTAGTCTGATACCTGGGGGGTTATAGTCTGATACCTGGGGGTTGTAGTCTGATACCTGGGGGTTGTAGTCCTGGGGGTTGTTGTAGTCCTGGGGGTTGTAGTCAGATACCTGGTGGTTGTAGTCCTGGGGGTTGTAGTCTGATACCTGGGGGGTTGTAGTTTGATACCTGGGGGGTTGTAGTCTGATACCTGGGGGGTTGTAGTCTGATACCTGGGGGTTGTAGTCTGATACCTGGGGGTTGTAGTCTGATACCTGGGGGGTTATAGTCTGATACCTGGGGGGTTGTAGTCCTGGGGGGTTGTAGTCCTGGGGGGTTGTAGTCTGATACCTGGGGGGATGTAGTCTGATACCTGGGGGGGTTGTAGTCTGATACCTGGGGGGTTATAGTCCTGGGGGGTTGTAGTCTGATACCTGGGGGGTTGTAGTCTGATACCTGGGGGGTTGTAGTCCTGGGGGGTTGTAGTCTGATACCTGGGGGGTTGTAGTCAGATACCTGGGGGGGTTATAGTCCTGGGGGGTTGTAGTCTGATACCTGGGGGGTTGTAGTCAGATACCTGGGAGTTTGTAGTCAGATACCTGGGGGGTTGTAGTCAGATACCTGGGGGGTTGTAGTCTGATACCTGGGGGGTTGTAGTCTGATACCTGGGGGGCTGTAGTCTGATACCTGGGGGGTTGTAGTCTGATACCTGGGGGGATGTAGTCTGATACCTGGGGGGTTGTAGTCTGATACCTGGGGGGTTGTAGTCCTGGGGGGTTGTAGTCTGATACCTGGGGGGTTGTAGTCCTGGGGGGTTGTAGTCTGATACCTGGGGCGTTGTAGTCTGATACCTGGGGGGTTGTAGTCCTGGGGGGTTGTAGTCTGATACCTGGGGGGTTATAGTCTGATACCTGGGGGCTTGTAGTCCTGGGGGGTTATAGTCTGATACCTGGGGGGTTGTAGTCTGATACCTGGGGGGTTGTAGTCTGATACCTGGGGGGTTGTAGTCCTGGGGGGTTATAGTCAGATACCTGGGGGGTTGTAGTCCTGGGGGGTTGTAGTCTGATACCTGGGGGGTTGTAGTCTGATACCTGGGGGGTTGTAGTCCTGGGGGGTTGTAGTCTGATACCTGGGGGGTTGTAGTCAGATACCTGGGGGGTTGTAGTCCTGGGGGGTTGTAGTCTGATACCTGGGGGTTGTAGTCAGATACCTGGGGGGTTGTAGTCAGATACCTGGGGGGTTGTAGTCCTGGGGGGTTGTAGTCTGATACCTGGGGGGTTGTAGTCTGATACCTGGGGGGTTGTAGTCAGATACCTGGGGGTTGTAGTCTGATACCTGGGGGGTTGTAGTCTGATACCTGGGGGGTTGTAGTCCTGGGGGGTTGTAGTCTGATACCTGGGGGGTTGTAGTCTGATACCTGGGGGGTTGTAGTCCTGGGGGGTTGTAGTCTGATACCTGGGGGGTTGTAGTCCTGGGGGGTTGTAGTCTGATACCTGGGGGGTTGTAGTCCTGGGGGGTTGTAGTCCTGGGGGCTTGTAGTCCTGGGGGGTTGTAGTCTGATACCTGGGGGGTTGTAGTCCTGGGGGGGGTGTAGTCTGATACCTGGGGGTTGTAGTCAGATACCTGGGGGGTTGTAGTCTGATACCTGGGGGGTTGTAGTCCTGGGGGGTTGTAGTCAGATACCTGGGGGGTTGTAGTCCTGGGGGGTTGTAGTCTGATACCTGGGAGGTTGTAGTCCTGGGGGGTTGTAGTCTGATACCTGGGGGTTGTAGTCAGATACCTGGGGGCTTGTAGTCCTGGGGGGTTGTAGTCTGATACCTGGGGGGTTGTAGTCCTGGGGGGTTGTAGTCTGATACCTGGGAGGTTGTAGTCCTGGGAGGTTGTAGTCCTGGGGGGTTGTAGTCTGATACCTGGGGGGTTGTAGTCCTGGGGGGTTGTAGTCTGATACCTGGGAGGTTGTAGTCCTGGGTGGTTGTAGTCCTGGGGGGTTGTAGTCTGATACCTGGGGGTTGTAGTCCTGGGGGGGGTGTAGTCTGATACCTGGGGGTTGTAGTCAGATACCTGGGGGCTTGTAGTCCTGGGGGGTTGTAGTCCTGGGGGGTTGTAGTCCTGGGGGGTTGTAGTCCTGGGGGGTTGTAGTCCTGGGGGGTTGTAGTCAGATACCTGGGAGGTTGTAGTCCTGGGGGGTTGTAGTCCTGGGGGGTTGTAGTCCTGGGGGGTTGTAGTCCTGGGGGGTTGTAGTCCTGGGGGGTTGTAGTCCTGGGGGGTTGTAGTCCTGGGGGGTTGTAGTCAGATACCTGGGAGGTTGAGCTCGGTCATGAGTCTCACACTGAGGTTCAGAGGGTGCAGCGGACTCTGCGAGCTGATTGGAGGAAAAGCAGGAAGTCGAAGGAACCTGATCAGGTTTTTGGACTCTGAGTGGATCACGGAGTAGGACGGGACCGACTGAAACCAGACCAGGGTTAGACCAGGGTTAGACCAGGACTGAAACAACGAGAGAGAGAGAGAACAGGACCAGGACCAGGACTAGGACCAGGACTAGGACCAGAACCAGAACCAGGACCAGGACCAGGACTGGGACCAGGACCAGGACTAGGACCCAGACTAGGACCAGAACCCAGACTAGGACCAGGACCAGCACCAGGTCCAGTCTGGAGCAGAAGGGGTGTGAGAGGTGCAGACCTGGACTCTGAAGATGAGTCCGTCTCTGTTGCTCAACTTCATGTCTTCAGGGAAACATTCGTAAGAGTTGACGTACGGAACCAGGCCCAGGTCCACCAAACTGAAAGACACGAGACAGAACATGAGACTCACAAAACATGAGACACGAGACAGAACATGAGACAGAACTACAAGCGTCAAAAACAAGACCACAAGAAGCTAAAAGTGATAAAAATGAGTTCTGACTCGTACATTCACACAGAACTGTCACGTCTCGGAATTCTCGGTTGGAAAACTTTTTTCCAACTATTTAGGTTCAAGAACCCTGAGTTTATCGACTTAGACAATCCAACATGGCCGCTCCCGTGTCCCCCCCCCGTGTGCGTTTCCGTCATGGATGTATTAAATGAACTGGATAAGCCCCGCCCCCTCTGTCTGTGTCCCAGATTGATTAGTGGTCGTGTGAGGTACTGCAGCCTTTTTCTAAAATGTCACATTATAATCACAGACAGGACTGAATTATTATCAGTATTTAAATAAAATAGAAGGAAATGTTCTTTTCTACCGTTTATAAAATCACACAAATTACCGTTTTTATCTGAAGTGACGTCACACAAACATGTGTGAGTCACATGAACGAGCGTCGGACGATACAAACAGAAGCTTGTGGAAAAGGCTCGACTAGAGACACCTGTAAGTTGTATTTTATTTCATTTCAGACGCTTCACGTGTGTCTAACATGAAGAACACAATTACAATCACACAAGCTAACGCTAACACAAAGACCTGCAGCTGCTGGTCGTTCACGTCGCTCAAAGCATCATGGGGGATTGTGGTCACGTGGTGCCCCTAAAGCAAAGATGGCCGCCTCCGTATCAGGAAGTAAAGCAAAGATGGCCGCCTCCGTATCAGGAAGTAAAGCAAAGATGGCCGCCTCCGTATCAGGAAGTAAAACAAAGATGGCCGCCTCCGTATGAGGAAGTAAAACAAAGATGGCCGCCTCCGTATCAGGAAGTAAAGCAAAGATGGCCGCCTCTGTATCAGGAAGTAAAGCAAAGATGGCCGCCTCCGTATCAGGAAGTAAAACAAAGATGGCCGCCTCCGTATCAGGAAGTAAAGCAAAGATGGCCGCCTCCGTATCAGGAAGTAAATGCGGAAATAAGAAACTTTTTTGGGGTCATGAACCTATGAGCTCAGGCCACAGGGATAAACGGGGCGCCATTTTGGATTCATCCTCCAGGTTTAATTATAGTTCTATGGTTTCCGTTCAGCTGCTCTGTACCGCCCCCTGCTGTCCTTTGGTGCTTTTACCGCAGCAGGTCGCACAGCGTGATCTTCTGCCGGCTCCAGACCAAAGCCACGTGGAGCAGGGCCAGGGTTTTCCTCATGGACATCAGGCTCCGCCTCCACCGGCGCTTCCCCGACGCAGACACGTAGGAACCACTGTCCACCGAGCCCGCCGACCAATCAGAGAGCTCTGCAACACAAACGGGCCAATCAGAGAGGGCGGGGACACAAGCGGGCCAATCAGAGAGCTCTGCAACACAAACGGGCCAATCAGAGAGGGCGGGGACACAAGCGGGCCAATCAGAGAGCTCTGCAACACAAACGGGCCAATCAGAGAGGGCGGGGACACAAGCGGACCAATCAGAGAGGGCGGGGACACAAGCGGACCAATCAGAGAGGGCGGGGACACAGACGGGCCAATCAGAGAGGGCGGGGACGCAAACGGACCAATCAGAGAGTATAACTGCTGCTCAAATCCACACAGTGACATCTTTTCAGCGCTAACTTTGCTGGATTGTATGTAGCACTGGCGCCATCTGCTGGATGCACTCAGTAAGTGTCGTTTCATAGTGACTGATCACACAGGACAGAGAATGAAGAAGAAACTTTTTTTTGTTTTAAAACATGAGATGCTAATTTAATGCCCTCGAGAGCAGGTTTAAAGGAGAAAATGTGAAAAATACAGAATATTTTTCTTTAAAACAGCAAAGGATTGTGGGATAAGAGACGTATCATCTCCGTCACACATGGAAGGAGCTCAGAACGAGACGATTTACAAACTACAGCTGCTCCAGGAACAAGGACAGAGCACGAAGAAAAGACACATTTACGTGATATTTGTCCTTTGAGCACGTCACGTCTTCTGGTTTTTGGCACAAAATCGAAA
The DNA here is from genome assembly GCA_019453435.1 of Rhinogobius similis. Classification (NCBI taxonomy): domain Eukaryota; kingdom Metazoa; phylum Chordata; class Actinopteri; order Gobiiformes; family Gobiidae; genus Rhinogobius; species Rhinogobius similis. Next base: position 6,615,303 of record CM033620.1, on the reverse strand, counting down.
TAAAAATAATGAATCGACTGAGACGCCGTCGGACGATTCATCGACTGACCCCGGATTTAACTTTGACGAAATTTAAACACGAAGCACTGAATCTAAATCTGAAGCACTTTTCCCGATGGGGGTCACGTCTCACCTCCGACAGAACCCCCGGTGCTGGGCCCACGAGCCCCCGCCGCAGAACCAGAGCCGGACGCCCGAGAGTCAGACCAGGAATCTACGCCCGAGCCAGGGTCCCGCCCAGAGCCAGGGTCCAGTTCAGAGCCAGGGTCCCGCCCAGAGCCAGGGTCCAGTTCAGAGCCAGGGTCCAGTTCAGAGCCAGGGTCCAGTTCAGAGCCAGGGTCCCGCCCAGAGCCAGGGTCCAGTTCAGAGCCAGGGTCCAGTTCAGAGCCAGGGTCCAGTTCAGAGCCAGAGTCCCGCCCGGAGCTGAGGCCGGACCCGGAGCTGAGGCCGGACCCGGAGCTGAGGCCGGACCCGGAGCTGAGGCCGGACCCGGAGCTGAGGCCGGACCCGGAGCTGAGGCCGGACCCGGAGCTGAGGCCGGACCTGGAGCTGAGGCCGGACCCGGAGCTGAGGCCGGTCTCGGAGCCCGTCCCGGCGTCTCTCTGAGGACACACACAGAGTTGGGTTTGCTCCGCTCAGGTGGGACGCGGAGGGTGTAATTGCACGTACCATCCTGAAGGAGACGCTGCGCACCGGAGTGTGAGTGTAAGCCTGGTGAGTCCTCTGCAGGTACAGCCTCCAGAGCCGGACCAGGACCTCGTCCTGAAACAGGATTTAAGGAGAACTGAGCCGGGACTGAGCCGGGACTAAACCAGGACTGAGCCGGGACTGAGCCGGGACTAAACCAGGACTGAGCCAGAACTGAGCCAGGACTGAGCCAGGACTGAGCCGGGACTAAACCAGGACTGAACTAGGACTGAGCCAGGACTGAGCCAGGACTGAGCCAGGACTGAGCCGGGACTAAACCAGGACTGAGCCGGGACTAAACCAGGACTGAGCCAGGACTAAACCAGGACTAAACCAGCACTGAGCCGGGACTAAACCAGGACTGAGCCAGGACTAAACCAGGACTGAGCCAGGACTGAGCCAGGACTAAACCAGGACTGAGCCAGGACTGAGCCAGGACTAAACCAGGACTAAACCAGGACTGAGCCAGGACTAAACCAGGACTAAACCAGGACTAAACCGGGACTGAGCCAGGACTAAACCGGGACTGAGCCGGGACTGAGCCGGGACTGAGCCAGGACTAAACCAGGACTAAACCAGGACTAAACCAGGACTGAGCCAGGACTAAACCAGGACTAAACCAGGACTAAACCAGGACTAAACCAGGACTAAACCAGGACTAAACCGGGACTAAACCAGGACTAAACCAGGACTGAGCCGGGACTGAGCCGGGACTAAACCAGGACTGAGCCAGGACTGAGCCAGGACTAAACCAGGACTAAACCAGGACTGAGCCAGGACTAAACCAGGACTAAACCAGGACTAAACCAGGACTGAGCCGGGACTGAGCCGGGACTAAACCAGGACTAAACCAGGACTAAGCCAGGACTAAGCCAGGTCTGAAACAGGACTAAACCAGGACTAAGCCAGGACTAAGCCAGGACTAAAGGAAAAACAGAACATTTTGATCACAATTTTAAAATTATTTTCAGTTTTTTTTCTTCTAAATCTTAATTTCTTGAACATGAACAAAACTGGGTGCACTGTGGCAGAGTGGCTAGAGCTTCTGCCTCTCAATAAGGAGATCGTGGGTTTGAATCCCGGACCACCCCAACATCACACGATCTCTCTGGGTGGAGTCTGCATGTCCTCCTCGTGTTACCGTGGGTTCTCTCCTGGTTCTCTGGCTCCTCCCACCGTCCAAACACATGACTGTGTTCAGGTTAATTGACAACTCTAAATTGTCCCTAGTGAATGAATGTGAGAGTGAATGGTTGTCTGTCCATGTCTGTGTCTCTGTGTCTCTGTGACGAGTGTCCACTGTCCAGGGTGTACCCGCCTAAGGCCCAAAGTCACTGGGACAGGCTCCAGTCACCCGCGACCCCTAACGGGAATAAGCGGGAGAAAATGAATGAATGAACAAAATAGTCCCACGTTCAGACCTTAAACCTCTGATCGACACCGAGCTCCAGCAGCGCCTCAGCCTGAGCCTTCAGGATGAACTGGAACCCCTCACAGACCAGCCATTGCCGCCCGCCCTCTGTCAACAAACAAACAAGTAAACAAACAAGTAAACAAACAAACAAGTAAACAAACAAACAAACAAGTAAACAAACAAACAAGTAAACAAACAAACAAGTAAACAAACAAACAAGTAAACAAACAAACAAGTAAACAAACAAACAAACAAGTAAACTAAACTAAACTAGTGACACAAAGCAAAGTGAAAACAGAGCAGTGTTTTTTGAGAATCTGGTGGAACTAATTATTACATTTGAATAACTACATTTTGTAAACAATTGAGATTTGACACTTTATTGTTTCTACAAGACATGAGCCTAGTCCTGGTCTGGACTCAGACCTGGCCCTGGTCCTGGTCCTGGTCTGGACTCAGACCTGGTCCTGGTCTGGACTCAGACCTGGCCCTGGTCCTTGGTCTGGACTCAGACCTGGTCCTTGGTCTGGACTCAGACCTGGTCCTTGGTCTGGACTCAGACCTGGTCCTGGTCTGGGTCTGGACTCAGACCTGGCCCTGGTCCTGGTCTGGACTCAGACCTGGCCCTGGTCTGGACTCAGACCTGGTCCTGGTCTGGTCTCAGACCTGGCCCTGGTCCTGGTCTGGACTCAGACCTGGTCCTGGTCCTGGTCTGGACTCAGACCTGGCCCTGGTCCTGGTCCTGGTCCTGGTCTGGACTCAGACCTGGTCCTGGTCCTGGTCTGGACTCAGACCTGCTCTCTTGACTCGGGGGCCTCTTCTGGTGGATGAGACTCGAGTGGTTCCTGGAGCAGTGATGTCCTCGACGACACTCGCCCTCTGCAACGAGACACACCTGAGCTGAAGCATGAGTGTGCTTAACACAAAAGGTCTCACCTCCAGAACAGGTTTGACAGTTTTTAGTGTTTTAGCCTCACCTTGATGACGTTGTGACAGTTTGAAGCGTTTTTAGCCTTACCTCGATGACGTTGTGACAGTTTTTACAGTTTTTAGTGTTTTTAGCCTCACCTCGATGACGTTGTGACAGTTTTTACAGTTTTTAGTGTTTTTAGCCTCACCTTGATGACGTTGTGACAGTTTTTAGTGTTTTTAGCCTCACCTCGATGACGTTGTGACAGTTTTTAGTGTTTTTAGCCTCACCTCGATGACGTTGTGACAGTTTTTAGTGTTTTTAGTGTCACCTCGATGACGTTGTGACAGTTTGAAGCGTTTTTAGCCTCACCTCGATGATGTTGTGACAGTTTTTAGTGTTTTTAGCCTCACCTCGATGACGTTGTGACAGTTTTTAGTGTTTTTAGCCTCACCTTGATGACGTTGTAGCAGTTTTTAGTGTTTTTAGCCTCAGCTCGATGACATTGTGACAGTTTTAATGTTTTTAGCCTCGCCTCGATGACGTTTTTAGTTTTTAATGTTTTTAGCCTCACCTCGATGACGTTGTGACAGTTTTTAGCCTCAGCTCGATGACGTTGTGACAGTTTTTAGTGTTTTTAGCCTCACCTCGATGACGTTGTGACAGTTTTAAGCATTTTTAGCCTCACCTCGATGACGTTGTGACAGTTTTTAGTGTTTTTAGCCTCACCTCGATGACGTTGTGACAGTTTTTAGTGTTTTTAGTGTCACCTCGATGATGTTGTGACAGTTTTTACTGTTTTTAGCCTCACCTCGATGACGTTGTGACAGTTTTTAGTGTTTTTAGTCTCACCTCGATGACGTTGTGACAGTTTTAAGAATTTTTAGCCTCACCTCGATGACGTTGTGACAGTTTTTAGTGTTTTTAGCCTCACCTCGATGACGTTGTGACAGTTTTTAGTGTTTTTAGCCTCACCTCGATGACGTTGTGACAGTTTGAAGCATTTTTAGCCTCACCTCGATGACGTTGTGACAGTTTTTTACTGTTTTTAGCCTCACCTCGATGACGTTGTGACAGTTTTTAGTGTTTTTAGCCTCACCTCGATGACGTTGAGTTTTTACTGTTTTTAGTCACACCTCGATGACGTTGTGACAATTTTTAGTGTTTTTAGTCTCAACTCGATGACGTTGTGACAGTTTTTAGTGTTTTTAGTGTCACCTCGATGATGTTGTGACAGTTTTTACTGTTTTTAGCCTCACCTCGATGACGTTGTGACAGTTTTTAGTGTTTTTAGCCTCACCTCGATGACGTTGTGACAGTTTTTAGTGTTTTTAGCCTCACCTCGATGACATTGTGACAGTTTTTAGTGTTTTAGCCTCACCTTGATGACGTTGTGACAGTTTGAAGCGTTTTTAGCCTCACCTCGATGACGTTGTGACAGTTTTTACAGTTTTTAGTGTTTTTAGCCTCACCTCGATGACGTTGTGACAGTTTTTAGTGTTTTTAGTCTCACCTCGATGACGTTGTGACAGTTTTAAGCATTTTTAGCCTCACCTCGATGACGTTGTGACAGTTTTTAGTGTTTTTAGCCTCAGCTCGATGACGTGAGAGTTTTTAGTGTTTTTAGCCTCACCTTGATGACGTTGTGGCAGTTTTTAGTGTTTTTAGCCTCAGCTCGATGACATTGTGACAGTTTTAATGTTTTTAGCCTCGCCTCGATGACGTTTTTAGTTTTTAATGTTTTTAGCCTCACCTCGATGACGTTGTGACAGTTTTTAGTGTTTTTAGCCTCACCTCGATGACGTTGTGACAGTTTTTACTGTTTTTAGTCACACCTCGATGACGTTGTGACAATTTTTAGTGTTTTTAGTCTCAACTCGATGACGTTGTGACAGTTTTTACTGTTTTTAGTGTCACCTCGATGATGTTGTGACAGTTTTTACTGTTTTTAGCCTCACCTCGATGACGTTGTGACAGTTTTTAGTGTTTTTAGTCTCACCTCGATGACGTTGTGACAGTTTTTAGTGTTTTTAGCCTCACCTCGATGACGTTGTGACAGTTTTTAGTGTTTTTAGCCTCACCTCGATGATATTGTGACAGTTTTTAGTGTTTTAGCCTCACCTCGATGACATTGTGACAGTTTGAAGCATTTTTAGCCTCGCCTCGATGACGTTGTGACAGTTTTTATAGTTTTTATAGTTTTTAGCCTCACCTCGATGACGTTGTGACAGTTTTTAGTGTTTTTAGCCTCAGCTCAATGACGTTGTGACAGTTTTTAGTGTTTTTAGCCTCGCCTCGATGACGTTGTGACAGTTTAGTGTTTTTAGTGTTTTTAGCCTCACCTCGATGACGTTGTGACAGTTTTTACTGTTTTTAGCCTCACCTCGATGTTGTGGCAGTTTTTAGTGTTTTTAGCCTCACCTCGATGACGTTGTGACAGTTTTTATAGTTTTTAGTGTTTATAGCCTCACCTCGATGACGTTGTGACAGTTATTAGTGTTTTTAGCCTCAGCTCAATGACGTTGTGACAGTTTTTAGTGTTTTTAGCCTCACCTCGATGACGTTGTGACAGTTTAGTGTTTTTAGTGTTTTTAGCCTCACCTCGATGACGTTGTGACAGTTTTTACTGTTTTTAGCCTCACCTCGATGACGTTGTGACAGTTTTTAGTGTTTTTAGCCTCACCTCGATGACGTTGTGACAGTTTTTAGTGTTTTTAGCCTCACCTCGATGACGTTGTGACAGTTTTTAGTGTTTTTAGCCTCACCTCGATGACGTTGTGACAGTTTTTAGTGTTTTTAGCCTCACCTCGATGACATTGTGACAGTTTTTAGTGTTTTTAGCCTCACCTCGATGACGCGTTGTGACAGTTTTTAGTGTTTTTAGCCTCACCTCGATGACGCGTTGTGACAGTTTTAAGCATTTTTAGCCTCACCTCGATGACGCGTTGTGATAGTTTTTAGTGTTTTTAGCCTCATCTCGATGACGTGAGAGTTTTTAGTGTTTTTAGCCTCACCTTGATGACGTTGTAGCAGTTTTTAGTGTTTTTAGCCTCAGCTCGATGACTTTGTGACAGTTTTAATGTTTTTAGCCTCACCTCGATGACGCGTTTTTAGTTTTTAATATTTTTAGCCTCACCTCGATGACGTTGTGACAGTTTTTACTGTTTTTAGCCTCAGCTCGATGACGTTGTGACAGTTTTTACTGTTTTTAGTCACACCTCGATGACGTTGTGACAATTTTTAGTGTTTTTAGTCTCAACTCGATGACGTTGTGACAGTTTTTACTGTTTTTAGCCTCACCTCGATGACGTTGTGACAGTTTTTACTGTTTTTAGCCTCACCTCGATGACGTTGTGACAGTTTTTAGTGTTTTTAGTCTCACCTCGATGACGTTGTGACAGTTTTAAGAATTTTTAGCCTCACCTCGATGACGTTGTGACAGTTTTTAGTGTTTTTAGCCTCACCTCGATGACGTTGTGACAGTTTTTAGCGTTTTTAGCCTCACCTCGATGATATTGTGACAGTTTTTAGTGTTTTAGCCTCACCTCGATGACATTGTGACAGTTTGAAGCATTTTTAGCCTCACCTCGATGACGTTGTGACAGTTTTTATAGTTTTTAGTGTTTTTAGCCTCACCTCGATGACGTTGTGACAGTTTTTAGTGTTTTTAGCCTCAGCTCAATGACGTTGTGACAGTTTTTAGTGTTTTTAGCCTCGCCTCGATGACGTTGTGACAGTTTAGTGTTTTTAGTGTTTTTAGCCTCACCTCGATGACGTTGTGACAGTTTTTACTGTTTTTAGCCTCACCTCGATGACGTTGTGACAGTTTTTAGTGTTTTTAGCCTCACCTCGATGACATTGTGACAGTTTTTAGTGTTTTTAGCCTCAGCTCGATGACGTTGTGACAGTTTTTAGTGTTTTTAGTCTCACCTCGATGACATTGAGAGTTTTTAGTGTTTTTAGCCTCACCTCGATGACATTGTGACAGTTTTTAGTGTTTTTAGCCTCACCTCGATGACGTTGTGACAGTTTTTAGTGTTTTTAGCCTCACCTCGATGACGTTGTGACAGTTTTTAGTGTTTTTAGCCTCACCTCGATGACGTTGTGACAGTTTTTAGTGTTTTTAGCCTCACCTCGATGACGTTGTGACAGTTTTTACTGTTTTTAGCCTCACCTCGATGACGTTGTGACAGTTTTTAGTGTTTTTAGCCTCACCTCGATGACGTTGTGACAGTTTTTAGTGTTTTTAGCCTCACCTCGATGACGTTGTGACAGTTTTTACAGTAGAAGTGTCCGTCTCCTGTGACGCTCCACTGACGCTCGGAGCAGCGAGGACACGGCTCAGAGAATCCCGCCTGAAACCACAAATAACCATTGACTTTCAGAGTTTTTTCGTACGAGTCGCTGATTGTTGCACGTCTGACGTTTCACTGAAGTTTGTGGAAATGTTTTTGAAACTGAAATGAACTCAATGGTCAGTTAAAGAGATTCAAATGACACTCATTTGTAGAAAATAACATAAAACGGTGTCAAAAACAAATCTAAAAATTTTACCCACAAATCTACAAAAACGGATTTTTATTCACTTTGGTCCAAAAGTCTGGCTTTAATCTGGAGGTTCAGGTTTCCCTAAAAACTAAATTAATAAAACTTGGGATTTTATACGGAAAAAATAACTATAATGTGTATTTGAACCATAAAAATATGTAAAATATCTAAAAATACTAAATATTAAATAATTAATGGTCGTCTCTTTCAGACTCGTTAAAGGAGCAGCGACTTTTTAACGATCATTTCTCTTAAAAGGCGGATGTTGAAACATTTTCATTCACGTAAAAAACTGAACTACATTATGTTTTTTAGTTAAAAAGTTCGTAGAATGTTTTATTTTATGCAGATTTTACATCGTTTCAACAACAAAAAAAAACCTCCAAAGTAAAAAGTGTCTCATTTTAGTCTCAAAGATAAAGCGTCATGAACAGCGCATCAATTAAAGTCATATTTTCATTTTATTTAAATTAACTACAATCTCCCAGATATTCTAAGTTTAACGCACACCGAATTACGTAAATCACTTTTCTATTTCTATAAATCCAGTCAAGTGCAAAGTAAATGTTAACGTGACTTAGAACGATCCATTCAACGATTAAATGTGACGGGATTTTAGCGGAGTCTGGTTCAGCGACGCAAAACGGCTCTAAATTTAAACGTGGCGACGAAATACGTTTGTTTTAATGAAAAATGGGAAAGAAGAGTGGTTTATTACCGTGAGTTCTTCGTCCATTTCGCGATAAATGTGAAATTGGATGTTTTAAAGTCTGATTTTGGCCTCGGTTTGTCCCACGTGCGCGTTTGTTTGGGTTTTCATCTGTTTCCGGGTTCAACGGGAGACAACAGCGCCCCCGTCCCTCAGGTCAGAGCCAGAACTGCAGCTGAAGTCAGGACAAAACTGACAAAAAATGACCAAAGAAACCATAAATCACCTCCTTCTTCTTCTGCAGTTTATTTGTGCTATTTGTCAGTGTTTGTCACGTTTACTTTATTTCTCAAAACTATAAAAATAAAAAGGATAAGGAGCGCTGTATCGAAAATATAACCGAAATCAGAGATGAATCAGAGCTGAGGGTTTCACCGGAGGCAGATTATCGTCTTAAAACTGTCACTTTTTACCATTTTACAGCAGCGTCATGTCAGGTTTAGTGAATAAAAACAGAAACATAAGAATCATTTCTTTTTAAATCTTTATTTGTAAAAGTCACAGTCAGAAGTGACACATTTATGACTCGAGGAAAAGCACTTTTTGAAAATATCAAAACGACTAAATCTAAAAAAGAACAAATACAAAATAAATACAATTAAAGCTTCACTTTGAGCTGAAGGTTTACATTTGGCAAAAGAGTGGTTTAGACCCGGTTTAGTCCTGGTTTAGTCCTGGTTTAGACCTGGTTCAGTCCTGGTTTAGACCCAGTCTAGTCCTGGTTTAGTCCTGGTTTAGTCCCAGTCTAGACCCGGTTTAGTCCTGGTTTAGTCCTGGTTCAGACCTGGTTTAGTCCTGGTTCAGTCCTGGTTTAGACCTGGTTCAGTCCTGGTTTAGTCCTGGTTTAGTCCTGGTCTAGTCCTGGTTTAGACCTGGTTTAGTCCTGGTTCAGACCTGGTTCAGACCTGGTTCAGTCCTGGTTTAGTCCTGGTCTAGTCCTGGTTTAGACCTGGTTTAGTCCTGGTCTAGACCTGGTCTAGTCCTGGTTTAGACCTGGTTTAGACCTGGTTCAGTCCTGGTTTAGTCCTGGTTCAGTCCTGGTCTAGTCCTGGTCTAGTCCTGGTTTAGACCTGGTTTAGTCCTGGTTCAGACCTGGTTCAGACCTGGTTTAGTCCTGGTTCAGACCTGGTTCAGTCCTGGTTTAGTCCTGGTTCAGTTCTTTACAGTGCATTATTTTATGGCTTTATTTCTTTTTTTAAGATAAATCTTAATTGTCTTTATTTCAGTCAAATGTTTTACACAAAACGTTTCTTTGTAAAAAACGACAGAATTTTCCGATTTTTTTTCTTCCGTTTTTTCTCGGTTAAATGAAAACACGTCCGGGTCTCAGACCTGGGCCTCGTTTATCTCGATGGTGTAGGTTTGAGCCTCAGCGCCCTCTAGAGGCTCCACCTGTGATTTACAAACCCCTCGTGCTCCACCCCCACGGCCTCACACGCCCCGCCCACTTTTGACACAGATCACACCCCCGCTGTAAACGCACGACCGCTTGACGGTCTCAGACCCGGTTCAGACCCGGTCTCGGTCTCAGTCCCGGGTCTCAGTCCCGGTCTCAGCCCTGGTCTCGGTCTCGGTCCCGGTCTCAGACCCGGTCTCAGCCCTGGTCTCGGTCTCGGTCCCGGTCTCAGACCCGGTCTCGGTCCCGGTCTCAGACCCGGTCTCGGTCCCGGTCTCTGACCCGGTCTCAGTCCCGGCCTCAGTCCCGGCCTCAGTCCCGGCCTCAGTCCCGGCCTCAGTCCCGGCCTCAGTCCCGGCCTCAGTCCCGGCCTCAGTCCCGGCCTCAGTCCCGGCCTCAGTCCCGGCCTCAGTCCCGGCCTCAGTCCCGGCCTCAGTCCCGGCCTCAGTCCCGGTCCCGGGTCTCAGTCTCAGCCCTGGTCTCTGTCCCGGTCTCGGTCCTGGTCTCAGTCTCAGCCCCGGTCTCTGTCCCGGTCTCAGTCCCGGTCTCAGTCCCGGCCTCAGTCCCGGCCTCAGTCCCGGTCTCAGTCCCGGCCTCAGTCGCGGTCCCGGTCTAGCACTGGGTCTCTTTGGGGCTGAGGTGTCTCTGGAGTCTGTGGTCCCGGTCCGGTCCTGGTTTAGTCCTGGTCTGGTCCCTGTAGACCGGACTCGTCGGTTTGTCGTCGGTTAAATCGTCGAAGGATCTCTTTGACCACGCCCCCTCGCTGCGCTGTGATTGGTCGAGCTCGCTGGGCTGTTCCTGGATCGTGGCCATTCGTTGTCCGTCGACCGACATGTGACCGCGCAGCTCGGCATTCTGGGAAAACAACACACGAAGGTCACAGGACTGAGCCACGAAACACGGAAGTGTGTCCCCCTGTCTCCCCCTCTGTCTCCCCCACTGCAGGTGTCCGTCTCCCCCTCTGCAGGTGTCTCTGTCTCCCCCTCCTCTGCAGGTGTCTCTGTCTCCCCCTCCTCTGCAGGTGTCTCTGTCTCCCCCTCCTCTGCAGGTGTCTCTGTCTCCCCCTCTGTGTCTCTGTCTCCCCCTCTGTGTCTCTGTCTCCCCCTCTGTGTCTCTGTCTCCCCCTCTGCAGGTGTCCCTGTCTCCCCCTCTGTGTCTCTGTCTCCCCCTCCTCTGCAGGTGTCTCTGTCTCCCCCTCTGCAGGTGTCTCTGTCTCCCCCTCCTCTGTAGGTGTCTCTGTCTCCCCCTCTCCAGGTGTCTCTGTCTCCTCCTCTGCAGGTGTCTCTGTCTCCCCCCTGTGTCTCTGTCTCCCCCTCTGTGTCTCTGTCTCCCCCTCTGTGTCTCTGTCTCCCCCTCTGTGTCTCTGTCTCCCCCTCTGTGTCTCTGTCTCCCCCTCTTTGTCTCTGTCTGCTGGAGGTGAGACAGACGTTTCCAGGTCAAGCCTGTATTTACCATGTGGGGGTCCCTGTGGGGGTCCCTGTGGGGGTCCCTGTGGGGGTCCCTGTGGGGGTCCCTGTGGGGGTCTCTGTGGGGGTCTCTGTGGGGGTCCCTGTGGGGGTCCCTGTGGGGGTCCCTGTGGGGGTCCCTGTGGGGGTCCGGGGCCTCGGAGCAGGACACTGGGGGGGTGCTGGTCTGGTTCGGTCCAAACGCCGACTGGAACCTCATCGACGACGGAAACGAGGGCTTAAAGACCCGAACGGAGGCCGAGTCCAGGCTGCTCAGGAGCTCCCCGTTCTGCAAGAGACTGGAGTTAGACCTGGACCGGGACTGGACCAGGACCAGGACTAGACCGGGACCGGACCAGGCCTGGACCAGGACCAGGACCAGGACTAGACCAGGACCGGACCAGGCCTGGACCAGGACCAGGACCAGGACCGGACCAGGACCGGACCAGGACTAGACCAGGACTAGACCAGACCAGGACCGGACCAGGACTCACTTTTGAACACTTTTTGGTCTTATTTTTGTCCCTTTCAGCCGTGTTTGGAGGGACAGTGCTCTGCTTGTTCTTTAAGGGAAAATATTGTGCATTTTTCAGATCGTTTTAAGTCTTTAAACCTGCTCTCGAGGGCCTCACATTTGCATCTCATGTTTTGAAACAAAAACAGTTTATCGTGTTCCTACTAAAAGGAACTGACTGCACTGTTCACTGCCACGCGCTGAGAGCGTCCAGCCAGCAGATGGCGCCTCTGGACACACTCTGCCTCAAACACGAGGCTCGGCCGAGCAGCAGCGGCTCGTGTTCGAGGCAGAGACGCTCGGGACGAGTCTGGGAGGATTTAAGGACTTAAAACAGCGACGTACGAAGTCTGAAAATGATGCTCCGGGCAGAAGGCGTCCAGCAGGACGTGTGTCTCGCTCGGAGGGAGGGGTTTAAAAGCTCAAACGTCGCTGGAGCAGAACATGTCCCTCTGGAGTGCGACTCACGCTGGGGAAGAGCAGGGACTTGGTGTTCTGCTCGTACTGCCGGTCCAGCCGGCGGTCCACGCAGTGGACGAGGACGCTGAGGGGGACCCAGCACAGCAGCGAGAAGACCAGCACCGAGCCCACGATGTTGTCCTCCAGGAACTTCACGAACGTGTTTATGTCCAGCTTATCGATGAAGTCCCACAGACGCTCGATCACGTCCTGCACCTGCTTCATGCACTTCCCCTGAGAAGACACCGGGGACAGTGAGAGAGGACAGAGACAAGAGAGGACACAGAGACAAGAAGAGAGGACACAGAGACAAGAAGAGAGGACACAGAGACAAGAAGAGAGGACACAGAGACAAGAGGAGAGGACACAGAGACAAGAGGAGAGGACACCACAGACAAGAAGAGAGGACACCACAGACAAGAAGAGAGGACACAGAGACAAGAAGAGAGGACACAGAGACAAGAAGAGAGGACACAGAGACAAGAAGAGAGGACACAGAGACAAGAAGAGAGGACACAGAGACAAGAAGAGAGGACACCACAGACAAGAAGAGAGGACACAGAGACAAGAGAGGACACAGAGACAAGAAGAGAGGACACAGAGACAAGAAGAGAGGACACAGAGACAAGAAGAGAGGACACAGAGACAAGAAGAGAGGACACAGAGACAAGAAGAGAGGACACAGAGACAAGAAGAGAGGACACAGAGACAAGAAGAGAGGACACAGAGACAAGAAGAGAGGACACAGAGACAAGAGAGGACACAGAGACAAGAGAGGACACAGAGACAAGAGAGGACACAGAGACAAGAAGAGAGGACACAGAGACAAGAGAGGACACAGAGACAAGAGAGGACACAGAGACAAGAAGAGAGGACACAGAGACAAGAAGAGAGGACACAGAGACAAGAGGAGAGGACACAGAGACAAGAGAGGACACAGAGACAAGAGAGGACACAGAGACAAGAAGAGAGGACACAGAGACAAGAGAGGACACAGAGACAAGAAGAGAGGACACAGAGACAAGAAGAGAGGACACAGAGACAAGAAGAGAGGACACAGAGACAAGAAGAGAGGACACAGAGACAAGAAGAGAGGACACAGAGACAAGAAGAGAGGACACAGAGACAAGAAGAGAGGACACAGAGACAAGAAGAGAGGACACAGAGACAAGAAGAGAGGACACAGAGACAAGAAGAGATGACACAGAGACAAGAAGAGAGGACACAGAGACAAGAAGAGAGGACACAGAGACAAGAGGAGAGGACACAGAGACAAGAAGAGAGGACACCAGAGACAAGAGGAGAGGACACAGAGACAAGAAGAGAGGACACAGAGACAAGAAGAGAGGACACCAGAGACAAGAAGAGAGGACACAGAGACAAGAAGAGAGGACACAGAGACAAGAAGAGAGGACACCACAGACAAGAAGAGAGGACACAGAGACAAGAAGAGAGGACACCAGAGACAAGAAGAGAGGACACAGAGACAAGAAGAGAGGACACAGAGACAAGAAGAGAGGACACCAGAGACAAGAAGAGAGGACACAGAGACAAGAAGAGAGGACACCAGAGACAAGAAGAGAGGACACAGAGACAAGAAGAGAGGACACAGAGACAAGAAGAGAGGACACAGAGACAAGAAGAGAGGACACAGAGACAAGAAGAGAGGACACAGAGACAAGAAGAGAGGACACAGAGACGAGAGAGGACACCAGAGACAAGAAGAGAGGACACAGAGACAAGAAGAGAGGACACAGAGACAAGAAGAGAGGACACAGAGACAAGAAGAGAGGACACAGAGACAAGAAGAGAGGACACAGAGACAAGAAGAGAGGACACAGAGACAAGAAGAGAGGACACAGAGACAAGAGGAGAGGACACAGAGACAAGAAGAGAGGACACAGAGACAAGAAGAGAGGACACAGAGACAAGAAGAGAGGACACAGAGACAAGAAGAGAGGACACAGAGACAAGAAGAGAGGACACAGAGACAAGAAGAGAGGACACAGAGACAAGAAGAGAGGACACAGAGACAAGAAGAGAGGACACAGAGACAAGAAGAGAGGACACAGAGACAAGAAGAGAGGACACAGAGACAAGAAGAGAGGACACAGAGACAAGAAGAGAGGACACAGAGACAAGAAGAGAGGACACAGAGACAAGAAGAGAGGACACAGAGACAAGAAGAGAGGACACAGAGACAAGAAGAGAGGACACAGAGACAAGAAGAGAGGACACAGAGACAAGAAGAGAGGACACAGAGACAAGAAGGAGAGGACACAGAGACAAGAAGAGAGGACACAGAGACAAGAAGAGAGGACACCAGAGACAAGAAGAGAGGACACAGAGACAAGAAGAGAGGACACAGAGACAAGAAGAGAGGACACAGAGACAAGAAGAGAGGACACAGAGACAAGAAGAGAGGACACAGAGACAAGAAGAGAGGACACAGAGACAAGAAGAGAGGACACAGAGACAAGAAGAGAGGACACCAGAGACAAGAAGAGAGGACACAGAGACAAGAAGAGAGGACACAGAGACAAGAAGAGAGGACACAGAGACAAGAAGAGAGGACACAGAGACAAGAAGAGAGGACACCAGAGACAAGAAGAGAGGACACAGAGACAAGAAGAGAGGACACAGAGACAAGAAGAGAGGACACAGAGACAAGAAGAGAGGACACAGAGACAAGAAGAGAGGACACAGAGACAAGAAGAGAGGACACAGAGACAAGAAGAGAGGACACAGAGACAAGAGAGGACACAGAGACAAGAAGAGAGGACACAGAGACAAGAAGAGAGGACACAGAGACAAGAAGAGAGGACACAGAGACAAGAAGAGAGGACACAGAGACAAGAAGAGAGGACACAGAGACAAGAAGAGAGGACACAGAGACAAGAAGAGAGGACACAGAGACAAGAAGAGAGGACACAGAGACAAGAAGAGAGGACACAGAGACAAGAAGAGAGGACACAGAGACAAGAAGAGAGGACACAGAGACAAGAGAGGACACAGAGACAAGAAGAGAGGACACAGAGACAAGAAGAGAGGACACAGAGACAAGAAGAGAGGACACAGAGACAAGAAGAGAGGACACAGAGACAAGAAGAGAGGACACAGAGACAAGAAGAGAGGACACAGAGACAAGAAGAGAGGACACAGAGACAAGAAGAGAGGACACAGAGACAAGAAGAGAGGACACAGAGACAAGAAGAGAGGACACAGAGACAAGAAGAGAGGACACAGAGACAAGAAGAGAGGACACAGAGACAAGAAGAGAGGACACCAGAGACAAGAAGAGAGGACACAGAGACAAGAAGAGAGGACACAGAGACAAGAAGAGAGGACACAGAGACAAGAAGAGAGGACACAGAGACAAGAGAGGACACCCTCTCCGTGCACCGCCACCTTAAAGGGGTGGAGGGGTTCTAGTGCCAATGATCCTGGGACCTCTGCTGTCGGGGTTCGTGCCCCTGAGGGACACTCCCACAGGTCTGAGGTGACCGTCCAGACCAAGAGATCTGGGCGGCTGTCGAAGGCAGGGGCCTCGACGATCAGATCTCCGGACACAGAAACTGGCCCTGGGGACATGGAATGTCACCTCACTGGGGGAGGAGGAGCCTGAGCTGGGGGAGGAGCTTGAGCTTGTGCTGGAGGTCGAGCGCTACCGACTAGATATAGTCGACCTCACCTCCAGCACGGCCTGGGCTCTGGAGCCCGTCTCCTCCAGAGGGGCTGGACGCTCCATTTCTTGGCGTTGCCCGCGGGGAGAGGCTGGTGTGGGCTCATAGCCCCACAGCTCAGCCGCCACGTGTTGGAGTTCACCCCAATGAACGAGAGGGTCATGTCCCTCCGCCTTCGGGTGGGGGACAGGTCTCTCGCTGTTGTGTCGGCCCACGGGCCGAACAGCGGTGCAGACCAGGTCTTCTTGGAGTCCCTGGAAGGGGTACTGGACAGTGCACCGCCTGGAGACTCCGTTGTTCTACTGGGGACTTAAACGCCCACGTGGGCAACGACAGAGACCCCTGGAGAGGGGTAATCAGGAGGAACAGCCCCCTGATCTGAATCCGAGTGGTGTTCAGTTACTGGACTCCTGTGTTTGTCACAAAACTAACACCAAGGAGTCCTATCGGGCCTTGTTGGCTTGTGGTTCATCCTTGGGCAGCTGAGATGTACCGGCAGAACAAGCGTGCTGCAGTCTGTGCAGTCACAGAGGCAAAAACTCTGGATTGGGAGGAGCTCGGGGAGGCCATGGAGGAGGACTATCGGTCGCCTCAAAGAAATTCTGGCAAACAGTCTTTGGCCTCAGAGGGGGAAACAGTGCTTCACCGACACTGTTTACGGTGCCGGTGGAGAGCTGTTGACCTCGACTGGGGATGTGGTCGGACGGTGGAAGGAATACTCTGAGGATCTCCTCAATCCCACTGTCACGTCTGAGGAGGAAGCAGAGACTGAGATCTCGGAGGCGACTCGTCCATCACCCTGGCCGAAGTCACTGAGGTTGTTGCTCCTTGGTGGCTCCGGGGGTGGATGAGATCCGTCCTGAGTATCTTAAGTCTCTGGATGCTGTGGGACTGTCTCTTGGACACGTCTCTGCAACATCGCGTGGCGGTCGGGACGGTACCTCTGGACTGGCAGACCGGGGGGTGTGTTCCAACCACTGAGATGAGGATTCGAGTCCCTGCCTCAAGTGGAGGAGTTCCAGTATCTCGGAGTCTTGTTCAGAGGGAAGGATGGAGCGTGAGATTGACAGGTGCGGCCCTGCAGTGATGCGGGCGCCGTATCGGACCGTTTGTGGTGAAGAAAGAGCTGAGTCCAAAGACAAAGCTCTCAGTTTACCTCAATCTCCGTTCCTCCCTCTCCTGGTCATGAGCTCTGGGTCATGACCCAAAGGACGAGATCGTGGATACAAGCGTCGACATGATCTTCCTCCTCCGGGGGGCGCTCCCTCAGAGACAGAGGAGCTCAGTCACACGGGAGGAGCTCGGAGTAGAGCCGCTGCTCCTCCACGTCGAGAGGAGCAGCTGAGGCTCAGTATCTGCTCTGGAGCCTCCTGGACGCCTCACTCAGGAGGTGTTCATGTCCCACTGGAGGGACGATGTCTCTCTATGTCCTGGGAACGCCTCGGGATCCCCCCGGAGGAGCTGGAGGAAGTGTCTGGGGTGAGGGGAGTCTGGGAGTCCCTGCTCAGACTGTTGCCCCGCGACCCGGCCCCGGATCAGAGGAAGAAGACGAAGACGAAGAGACCAGAAACACAGTAAGAGGACGGAAGAGAGAGACAAAGAGAAGACACTAAGAGGACAAGACAGGCCTTAAAATAAGACAATATGACAATGATGTGAGTAAACTGTTATTAACCTCATGCAGAAAATATGACAAAGTATGGTTTGACGCAAATAAAATAATGTAGTTCCATCAATAGTTTAAAATGTAAACGTCTGAAAATAAGATTATCCTGAAATCCATACATTTTAACTCCTCTAGAGATTCACTTTTTCAGTCTAACTCTGCTCTTAAAGACTCACGTCTCCGTCGCAGAATCCCACGGTGCAGGGTTTGCCTTTCCTCAGGAACAGGAAGTGTCCCTGAGCGTCCTGGTACGGGACGCACTGCCCCCTGCTGGTCAGGCAGCACACTTTACACGTCGAGTGCGTCTCTGCCACACAAACAGAGAGTCAGTAAAGTGGACCAGAGCAGAGTGGACCAGAGTAAAGTGGGCCAGAGTAAAGTGGCCCAGAGTAAAGTGGACCAGAACAGAGTAAAGTGGACCAGAACAGAGTAAAGTGGACCAGAACAGAGTAAAGTGGACCAGAACAGAGTAAAGTGGACCAGAGCAGAGTGGACCAGAGCAGAGTGGACCAGAGTAGAGTGGACCAGAGTAGAGTGGACCAGAGCAAAGTGGACCAGAGTGAAGTGGTCCAGAGTAAAGTGGTCCAGAGTAAAGTGGCCCAGAGTAAAGTGGACCAGAACAGAGTAAAGTGGACCAGAACAGAGTAAAGTGGACCAGAACAGAGTGGACCAGAGCAGAGTGGACCAGAGCAGAGTGGACCAGAGTAGAGTGGACCAGAGTAGAGTGGACCAGAGCAGAGTGGACCAGAGCAAAGTGGACCAGAGTAAAGTGGCCCAGAGTAAAGTGGCCCAGAGTAAAGTGGTCCAGAGTAAAGTGGTCCAGAGTAAAGTGGTCCAGAGTAAAGTGGTCCAGAGTAAAGTGGCCCAGAGTAAAGTGGCCCAGAGTAAAGTGGCCCAGAGTAAAGTGGACCAGAGTAAAGTGGACCAGAACAGAGTAAAGTGGCCCAGAGTAAAGTGGCCCAGAGTAAAGTGGACCAGAACAGAGTAAAGTGGACCAGAACAGAGTAAAGTGGACCAGAACAGAGTAAAGTGGCACAGAGTAAAGTGGCCCAGAGTAAAGTGGTCCAGAGTAAAGTGGTCCAGAGTAAAGTGGACCAGAGTAAAGTGGCCCAGAGTAAAGTGGACCAGAGTAAAGTGGACCAGAGTAAAGTGGCCCAGAGTAAAGCGGCCCAGACGGGGGTCTGACCGTTGCAGGCGCAGGGCGGCAGGTGCAGTTGCGTCTGGCAGAATGGCACACAGGCTCCGCCCTCACAGCGTCCACTGTCCAGACACGGGGCGTGGTCAGGAGCGTTCAGAGGAGCGGGACACTCACTGCTGTCACCTGAAAGAGAGGACCAGGTCTGAACCAGGACTGGACCAGGACTGGACCAGGACTGGACCAGGACTGGACCAGGACTGGACCAGGACTGGGTCTCACCTGTGCAGTAGGAGTGTCCTTTGCACGTGGCCTCGATTGGCTCCTGACAAACCTGACCTTTGGCCTCGAACTGACAGTTTCTGCAGCAGGCGCTGTTTCTGTCACTGACGAGAGACAAAAGAGTCAGAGTAAGAACATCCCTGAACACCTCTGAACATCCCTGAACCTCTCTGAACATCCCTGAACACCTCTGAACATCCCTGAACCTCTCTGAACATCCCTGAACACCTCTGAACATCCCTGAACCCCTCTGAACCCCTCTGAACATCCCTGAACCCCTCTGAACATCCCTCCCTGAACCCCTCTGAACATCCCTGAACCCCTCTGAACCCCTCTGAAGATCCCTGAACACCTCTGAACATCCCTGAACCCCTCTGAACCCCTCTGAACACCCCTGAACCCCTCTGAACACCCCTGAACCCCTCTGAACATCCCTGAACCCCTCTGAACTCCCCTCCCTGAACCCCTCTGAACATCCCTGAACCCCTCTGAACCCCTCTGAACATCCCTGAACCCCTCTGAACACCCCTCCCTGAACCCCTCTGAACATCCCTGAACCCCTCTGAACATCCCTGAACACCCGTAAACATCCCTGAACCCCTCTGAACATCCCTGAACCCCTCTGAACATCTCTGAACATCCCTGAATCCCTCTGAACATCCCTGAACCCCTCTGAACACCCCTGAACACCTCTGAACACCCCTGAACCCCTCTGAACACCCCTGAACCCCTCTGAACACCCCTGAACCCCTCTGAACACCCCTGAACCCGTCTAAACACCCCTGAACACCCTTGAACACCTCTGAACATCCCTAAACCCGTCTAAACACCCCTGAACACCCTTGAACACCTCTGAACATCCCTGAACCACTCTGAACATCCCTGAACCCCTCTGAACATCCCTCAACACCTCTGAACATCCCTGAACCCCTCTGAACACCCCTGAACCCCTCTGAACCCCTCTGAACATCCCTGAACACCTCTGAACCCCTCTGAACATCCCTGAACATCCCTGAACCCCTCTGAACATCCCTGAACACCCGTAAACATCCCTGAACACCTCTGAACATCCCTGAACCCCTCTGAACATCCCTGAACCCCTCTGAACATCCCTGAACACCCGTAAACATCCCTGAACATCCCTGAACCCCTCTGAACATCCCTGAACCCCTCTGAACATCCCTGAACCCCTCTGAACATCCCTGTACCCCTCTGAACATCCCTGAACCCCTCTGAACATCTCGTGGGCGTGTGGTACCTGCAGCGTGCTAGGGGCCGGAGGCGGCACTCGCTGGAGCAGCAGGGGTCCGAGTGCAGGTGGATCAGGCCCGGGTCGCACTCCTCGCCCTGCTCCACACGGGAGTTCCCGCAGACGTTCACCGTTCGGGGCTTGAAGCACGACTGAGCTTTCCAACGAAGACGCTTCACGATGGAGCGTTTGGAGCACTCCGAGAAGAGCTGAGGACAGAACCAGGTCTGAGCCGAGTCTGAACCGGGTCTGAGCCGAGTCTGAGCCGGGTCTGAACCAGGTCTGAGCAGAGTCTGAACCGGGTCTGAACCAGGTCTGAGCAGAGTCTGAACCGGGTCTGAGCCGGGTCTGAGCCGGGTCTGAGCCGAGTCTGAGCCGGGTCTGAACCAGGTCTGAGCCGAGTCTGAACCAGGTCTGAGCAGAGTCTGAACCGGGTCTGAACCAGGTCTGAGCAGAGTCTGAACCGGGTCTGAGCCGGGTCTGAGCCGAGTCTGAGCCGGGTCTGAACCAGGTCTGAGCCGGGTCTGAACCAGGTCTGAGCCGGTTCTGAACCAGGTCTGAGCCGAGTCTGAACCAGGTCTGAGCCGAGTCTGAACCAGGTCTGAGCCGAGTCTGAGCCGAGTCTGAGCCGAGTCTGAGCCGGGTCTGAGCCGGGTCTGAACCAGGTCTGAGCCGAGTCTGAGCCGGGTCTGAACCAGGTCTGAGCCGAGTCTGAGCCAGGTCTGAGCCAGGTCTGAGCCGGGTCTGAGCCGGGTCTGAGCCGGGTCTGAGCCGGGTCTGAGCCGAGTCTGAGCCGGGTCTGAGCCGGGTCTGAGCCGGTTCTGAGCCGAGTCTGAACCGGGTCTGAGCCGGGTCTGAGCCGAGTCTGAGCCGAGTCTGAACCAGGTCTGACCGTCTGAACCAGGTCTGAGCCGGGTCTGAACCAGGTCTGACCCAGGTCCGTACCTTGTTGTTGGCGTGGTCTCCGCTCACAGCGATGGGGTACATGACGTACTTTCCGCCCTGATCCTCTCGAGGAGCGCACTCCGCCATTTTGTCCGGATCATGCTCCGCCCCAAAGTTATGTCCGAGCTCATGAGTGGTGACCAGGTCCGCCTCCTGAAACACAAGACCAGAGGAACTGAAGGTCCTCCTGAAACACAAGACCAGAGGAACTGAAGGTCCTCCTGAAACACAAGACCAGAGGAACTGAAGGTCCTCCTGAGAGACAAGACCAGAGGAACTGAAGGTCCTCCTGAAAGACAAGACCAGAGGAACTGAAGGTCCTCCTGACACACAAGACCAGATGAACTGAAGGTCCTCCTGAGAGACAAGACCAGAGGAACTGAAGGTCCTCCTGAAACACAAGACCAGAGGAACTGAAGGTCCTCCTGAAACACAAGACCAGAGGAACTGAAGGTCCTCCTGAAACACAAGACCAGAGGAACTGAAGGTCCTCCTGAAACACAAGACCAGAGGAACTGAAGGTCCTCCTGAAACACAAGACCAGAGGAACTGAAGGTCCTCCTGAAACACAAGACCAGAGGAACTGAAGGTCCTCCTGAAACACAAGACCAGAGGAACTGAAGGTCCTCCTGACACACAAGACCAGAGGAACTGAAGGTCCTCCTGAAACACAAGACCAGAGGAACTGAAGGTCCTCCTGAAACACAAGACCAGAGGAACTGAAGGTCCTCCTGACACACAAGACCAGATGAACTGAAGGTCCTCCTGAGAGACAAGACCAGAGGAACTGAAGGTCCTCCTGAAACACAAGACCAGAGGAACTGAAGGTCCTCCTGAAACACAAGACCAGAGGAACTGAAGGTCCTCCTGAAACACAAGACCAGAGGAACTGAAGGTCCTCCTGAAACACAAGACCAGAGGAACTGAAGGTCCTCCTGAAACACAAGACCAGAGGAACTGAAGGTCCTCCTGAAACACAAGACCAGAGGAACTGAAGGTCCTCCTGAAACACAAGACCAGAGGAACTGAAGGTCCTCCTGAAACACAAGACCAGAGGAACTGAAGGTCCCTCCTGAACTGAACCGGTCCATGAGGAGTGTAAAGGGTTCTGGTGCTCACCTTGGTCAGGATGGTCTTGCCGTAGTTCTTGGTGCTGGTGAGGCCTGTGTTTAGATAAATTGCCTTCTGGGCGTTTGCAGACGTCGGACATGCTGCAAATATAATAATAATAATGGATTAGAGGAAGAGACTGAAGACTAGACCAGGTCCAGACTAGGTCCAGACCAGGTCCTGACCAGGTCCAGACTCACGCTTGGAGCAGAGTCCTCCCGGGATGTCGTGTTTGGAGGGGGCGACGTAGGCCAGTCCGAGCGTCCCCTCGTCGAAGTCCTGGTACGTGAAGAGATGAGCCAGACACACGTTTGACGCTTTCTCCGCCACGTCCAACGAGAACTGCTGCAGAGACGAAGACAGAGAGGACACGGTCAGAGCGAGGACAGAGCGAGGACACGGTCAGAGCGAGGACACGGTCAGAGCGAGGACATGGACAGAGCGAGGACATGGACAGAGCGAGGACACGGTCAGAGCGAGGACATGGACAGAGCGAGGACACGGTCAGAGCGAGGACATGGACAGAGTGAGGACACGGACAGAGCGAGGACAGAGCGAAGACATAGACAGAGCGAGGACACGGTCAGAGCGAGGACATGGACAGAGCGAGGACAGAGCGAGGACACGGTCAGAGCGAGTACAGAGCGAGGACATGGACAGAGCGAGGACACGGTCAGACCGAGGACACGGTCAGAGCGAGGACATGGACAGAGCGAGGACACGGTCAGAGCGAGGACATGGACAGAGCGAGGACACGGATAGAGCGAGGACATGGACAGAGCGAGGACACGGATAGAGCGAGGACATGGTCAAAGCGAGGACACGGACAGAGCGAGGACAGAGCGAGGACAGAGCGAGGACACAGTCAGAGCGAGGACATGGACAGAGTGAGGACACGGTCAGAGCGAGGACATGGACAGAGTGAGGACACGGTCAGAGCGAGGACAGAGCGAGGACATGGTCAGAGCGAGGACAGAGCGAGGACATGGACAGAGCGAGGACACGGTCAGAGCGAGGACATGGACAGAGCGAGGACACGGTCAGAGCGAGGACACGGACAGAGCGAGGACAGAGCGATGACATGGACAGAGCGAGGACACGGTCAGAGCGAGGACACGGTCAGAGCGAGGACAGAGCGATGACATGGACAGAGCGAGGACACGGTCAGAGCGAGGACACGGTCAGAGCGAGGACATGGACAGAGCGAGGACACGGACAAAGTGAGGACATGGACAGAGCGAGGACAGAGCGATGACATGGACAGAGCGATGACATGGACAGAGCGAGGACATGGACAGAGCGAGGACACGGTCAGAGCGAGGACACGGTCAGAGCGAGGACATGGACAGAGCGAGGACACGGTCAGAGCGAGGACACGGTCAGAGCGAGGACACGGTCAGAGCGAGGACACGGACAGAGCGAGGACAGAGCGAGGACACGGACAGAGCGAGGACACGGTCAGAGCGAGGACACGGTCAGAGCGAGGACACGGTCAGAGCGAGGACACGGACAGAGCGAGGACAGAGCGAGGACATGGACAGAGCGAGGACACGGACAGAGCGAGGACACGGACAGAGCGAGGACACGGACAGAGCGAGGACAGAGCGATGACATGGACAGAGCGAGGACACGGTCAGAGCGAGGACACGGACAGAGCGAGGACAGAGCGAGGACATGGTCAGAGCGAGGACACGGTCAGAGCGAGGACATGGACAGAGCGAGGACACGGACAGAGCGAGGACACGGTCAGAGCGAGGACACGGACAGAGCGAGGACAGAGCGAGGACATGGACAGAGCGAGGACACGGACAGAGCGAGGACACGGACAGAGCGAGGACACGGACAGAGCGAGGACGAGGGCAGAGCGATGACATGGACAGAGCGAGGACACGGTCAGAGCGAGGACAGAGCGAGGACATGGACAGAGCGAGGACAGAGCGAGGACACGGACAGAGCGAGGACACGGACAGAGCGAGGACGAGGGCAGAGCGAGGACACGGACAGAGCGAGGACAGAGCGAGGACACGGACAAAGTGAGGACATGGACAGAGCGAGGACAGAGCGAGGACACGGTCAGAGCGAGGACACGGACAGAGCGAGGACGAGGGCAGAGCGATGACATGGACAGAGCGAGGACACGGTCAGAGCGAGGACACGGTCAGAGCGAGGACAGAGACAGAGCGAGGACAGAGACAGAGCGCAGTACCTCCAGCAGCCTCTTGACGTCCCACACGTCTCGGTCCTGCACTGGGCTGCTCTCCATGTTAAAGTGACTCTGTCCTGGAAGCACCGGCGTCGGAGTCTTCTCTATGATGATCTGAAACACACACACATCAAATGAGGTTAAGAACGTTCACACACGTCGTGTTTATGAGCCGCTAACGCTCTGCAAACAACGCCAGGGTTAGTTTAAGGATCAGAATTCAGTCTTAAACGGCCGGGTTTGACCAAATCTGACTGAAAATGTGCCTAAAAATTCAAATTCCACCACATTTTTGAGGCGTTTAGTTGCATTTTTGTCACTTGTTTCAGAATGTTTACAGGTTTCTAAGCAGAATAACTCAGGTTACTTTATTGTTTGGAGGAAATGATTACAATTAAACAGTTTTGGGCGCTACAAAAATAAACACATGATATTATTTGAATTAAAATAAAATTGCAGCCTTTGAGATGTTCCAATTGCGTTCATTAAAAATGCAGGTAGGATTTCTCTTCATTGTGCAGCACTAAAAGGCAAAAACTGTAAACCCGTGCCTCGGGAACTTGTTCTGTGGAGTTCATAAAGGGCTAAAACCCTCTATGAACTCCACAGGACGAGTTTAAACTCGTTCTGTGGAGTTCGTCTTTCACCTGTTGGATCTGGACTCCGTATCCGCTGAACTCTTTGTCCCACGATGTGTTTCTGTAAATGTCGTCCACTCGATCGATGAGCTCGATCTGCAACACACGAGTGGAGCTTCAGAGCGAGCGGGACGCCCTCCCCTCCTCCCCCTCCTCCCCCCTCCTCCCCCGCGTCGTACCAGGTAGTTCAGGGTGATGCTCTCTTCCCCGCGGCCCATCCATCTGAAGAACCTGTGGTCAGCGACGAGCAGCAGCGGACAAGTGTTTCTGCTGTGATCGTGAGTCTGACGCCTCACCCTCCACTCTGAGGAGAGCACGGGGGGGAGGAGGGGGGAGAGGGAGGGAGAGGAGGAGGAGAGAGAGGGAGGAGAGGGGGAGAGGAGAGAGAGGGGGGAGAGGGAGGAGAGAGAGAAGGAGAGGAGGAGAGAGAGGGAGGAGGAGAGAGGAGAGAGGAGAGGGGAGGGGAGGAGAGGGGAGAGGGAGGAGAGAGAGAGGGAGGAGAGAGAGGAGAGAGAGGGAGGAGGGGGAGAGAGGGGAGGAGGGGGAGAGAGGGAGGAGAGAGAGGGAGGAGAGAGAGGGAGGGGGAGAGAGGGAGGAGAGAGAGAGGGAGGGGGGAGAGAGGGAGGGGGGAGGAGAGGGGAGAGAGAGAGGAGGAGAGAGAGGGAGGAGAGAAGGAGGAGAGGGGGAGAGAGAGGGGGAGGAGAGGAGAGAGAGGGAGGAGAGGGGGAGACGAAGAGGAGGAGTAGGGGGAGAGGAAGGAGGTAAATTTGTGGAACATTTGGCAGAGCTGAGACAGAACAGAAACCCGGTCTAAACCTGATCTAAACCTGGTCTAAACCCGGTCTAAACCCGGTCTAAACCCGGTCTGAAGCCGCACCTGTCTCCTCTCGGTCCTTGGGCCTGTCGGGGTCAGAGGTCATGTTGAGCCCGGCCCTCAGGCCCTCGGGCAGCAGCAGCTCGGGGTCAGAGGTCGTGTATCCACAGACCGACGGCTGCTGGACCCGGCTCAGGTTCCTGATGTCGTCCGAGCGATAGACCAGCAGCCGGCCATCGGGGGGCGCCGCGCTGAACCTCCACAGCGGCTGCAACAGAGAACACACACCACACGACCATCAGGGGGCGCCGTGTGACAGAAAACACACGACACGACCATCAGGGGGCGCCACGCGACAGAAAACACACCACACGACCATCAGGGGGCGCCGTGTGACAGAAAACACACCACACGACCATCAGGGGGCGCCACGCGACAGAAAACACACCACACGACCATCAGGGGGCGCCGTGTGACAGAAAACACACCACACGACCATCAGGGGGCGCCACGCGACAGAAAACACACCACACGACCATCAGGGGGCGCCACGCAACAGAAAACACACCGCACGACCATCAGGGGGCGCCGCACGACAGAAAACACACCACACGACCATCAGGGGGCGCCGAAAACACACCACACGACCATCAGGGGGCGCCGCACGACAGAAAACACACCACACGACCATCAGGGGGCGCCGAAAACACACCACCCGACCATCAGGGGGCGCCGTGTGACAGAAAACACACCACACGACCATCAGGGGGCGCCGCACGACAGAAAACACACCACACGACCATCAGGGGGCGCCGAAAACACACCACACGACCCTCAGGGGGCGCCGCACGACAGAAAACACACCACACGACCATCAGGGGGCGCCGAAAACACACCACACGACCATCAGGGGGCGCCACGCGACAGAAAACACACCGCACGACCATCAGGGGGCGCCACGCGACAGAAAACACACCACACGACCATCAGGGGGCGCCACGCGACAGAAAACACACCACACGACCATCAGGGGGCGCCGCACGACAGAAAACACACCACACGACCATCAGGGGGCGCCGCACGACAGAAAACACACCACACGACCATCAGGGGGCGCCGTGTGACAGAAAACACACCACACGACCATCAGGGGGCGCCGCACGACAGAAAACACACCACACGACCATCAGGGGGCGCCGAAAACACACCACACGACCATCAGGGGGCGCCGCACGACAGAAAACACACCACACGACCATCAGGGGGCGCCAAAAACACACCACACGACCAACAGCGCGCCTCCCCCTCCCAACCCGTGCCTCCCCTGTAGTGGAGATGGTGCATGCGCCGTGTGCTCCGGTAAACAGCGATACACAAACACTAAATAAACCTTTTCTGGTCCTGACGGTGCGTCGTGCTGAGGCCTACGTCCTGGATCTGACCTGGAGTTTGACGTGCACGTCCTCAACCACGGACGTGCCGTTTGGTAAATAACAAGCTAACTCTTCTATCTGTCGTATCCATCGTGTAATTACTGTGTAGCATTAGCATTAGCTGTTTTTATTCTTCCTGGAGGCGTGGCTTAAACACCGCGTCATCTTAGTGAGGAGCCCCCGTCTGCTGCTCAGAGGGGGACGGAAAAGACAGTTCTCTAGTGAAAACATGAGGGAATCAATCAAAAAACCACTTTGGGCACAACATACGAGGCCCAGAGAGCCCTGGAGGAAGGTTAGAACCTCTGAAGAGTCACTTTAGCAGGATATGGGACCTTTAATTGAACTGGATAAGCCCCGCCCCCTCTGTCTGTGTCCCAGATTGATTAGTGGTCGTGTGAGGTACTGCAGCCTTTTTCTAAAATGTCACATTATAATCACAGACAGGACTGAATTATTATCGGTATTTAAATAAAATAGAAGGAAATGTTCTTTTCTACCGTTTCTAAAATCACAGAAATTACCGTTTTTATTTGAAGTGACGTCACACAAACATGTGCGAGTCACGTGAACGAGCGTCGGACGATACAAACAGAAGCTCGTGACCTGGTCAGACAGAGACGCTTCACATCTGATCAAACATGAAGAACACAATTACAATCACACAAGCTAACGCTAACATGAAACTTGAGAGCTGTGTGATCGCTTCCTCAAAGCATCATGGGGGATTGTGGTCACGTGGTGCCCTTAAAGCAAAGATGGCCGCCTCCGTATCAGGAAGTAAATGCGGAAGTAAGAAACTTTTTTAGGGTCATGCGCCAATGAGCTCAGGCCACAGGAGGAACAGGGCGGCCATTTTGGATTCATCTTCCAGTTTTAATTATAGATCTGTGCAGAAAACACACCGCACGACCATCAGGGGGCGCCGTGTGACAGAAAACACACCACACGACCATCAGGGGGCGCCGTGTGACAGAAAACACACCGCACGACCATCAGGGGGCGCCGTGTGACAGAAAACACACCACACGACCATCAGGGGGCGCCGTGTGACAGAAAACACACCGCACGACCATCAGGGGGCGCCGTGTGACAGAAAACACACCACACGGCCATCAGGGGGCGCCGTGTGACAGAAAACACACAGGGAACATTCAGGATCAACTAAACACTGGATTTAAAGAAGATGATCTTTTTAAGAGGAACTGATTCTCTCGAGTCCAGGAATCTACAGCCGAGCCCCGGCCCGAGCCCCGGCCCGAGCCCCGGCCCGAGCCCCGGCCTGAGCCCCGGCCCCGAGCCCCGGCCCCGAGCCCCGGCCCGAGACGCCAGTTTTTTGTCTGAATTGATGGTTATGTGTGAACCAGGATCCCGGTCCAGACCCGAGTCAGAGCCAGGACTTTACCTCGACGTTGAACTCTCCGTCGTGCGTCAGGATTCGAGCTGAAAACTCTGTGTCATCGATGAGAGCCTGAACTCTGGAGTGTTCCTCTCCTGGAACAGAGAAAGACCGGCTTAAACCAGGACTAAACCAGGACTAAACCAGGACTAAACCAGGACTAAACCAGGACTAAACCAGGACTAAACCAGGACTAAACCAGGACTAAACCAGGACTAAACCAGGGCTAAACCAGGGCTAAACCAGGACTAAACCAGGTCTAAACCAGGACTAAACCAGGGCTAGACCAGGGCTAGACCAGGGCTAGACCAGGGCTAGACCAGGGCTAGACCAGGGCTAAACCAGGGCTAAACCAGGGCTAAACCAGGACTAAACCAGGGCTAAACCAGAACTAGACCAGGGCTAGACCAGGGCTAAACCAGGGGGCTGAACCAGGGCTAAACCAGGTAAACCAGGGCTAAACCAGGTCTAAACCAGGGCTAGACCAGGGCTAGACCAGGGCTAGACCAGGGCTAGACCAGGACTATACCAGGGCTAGACCAGGGCTAAACCAGGACTAAACCAGGACTAAACCAGGACTAAACCAGGACTAAACCAGGGCTAAACCAGGGCTAAACCAGGGCTAAACCAGGACTAAACCAGGACTAGACCAGGGCTAAACCAGGACTAGACCAGGGCTAGACCAGGACTAAACCAGGGCTAAACCAGGGCTAAACCAGGGCTAAACCAGGACTAAACCAGGGCTAAACCAGGGCTAAACCAGGACTAAACCAGGGCTAAACCAGGGCTAAACCAGGGCTAAACCAGGGCTAAACCAGGACTAAACCAGGTCTAAACCAGGACTAAACCAGGACTAGACCAGGACTAGACCAGGACTGACCGATGACGTGTCCGGTGTAGTAGTTGTTGCGATTCACAGGAAACTCGCGCTCGATTCCTTCCTCGACGACGACGGCCCTGAATCCGTGGGAGAACAGCTCCTGGTTGGTCCTGAGGTACAGCCGGAAGTGTCTGCGCCACATCAGCAGCTCGTTACCGGGGTTTGAGCGCGACTCGAGAAGTATTTGAGTAGTATTTGTGTAGTATTTGAGTAGTATTTGAAGTGGTATTTGAGTAGTATTTGTGTCATGTAAATGTTCCAAACAGATGCAGTGCCTGAACATAAACTGGAGGAAGAGCCCAGGTCTTGTAAATGACAAGCCACGCCCACTTACCTGCATTTAAACGACACAAATAAATAAATAGACGTGGAAATAAAAACATGTGAAAATGAACACATGTAAATATCAATAAATGTAAAAGAAATAAAAAGAAAAATACACTACATGTACAGTAAATAGAGCAGTTTCTGTAACTTTTCAGGAGCAGTTGCCTGTCCCACCTGTAGAGGGTGCAGTACCCTGTCCCACCTGTAGAGGGTGCAGTACCGTGTCTCACCTGTAGAGGGTGCAGTACCGTGTCTCACCTGTAGAGGGTGCAGTACCGTGTCTCACCTGTAGAGGGTGCAGTACCCTGTCTCACCTGTAGAGGGTGCAGTACCCTGTCCCACCTGTAGAGGGTGCAGTACCGTGCCTCACCTGCGGAGGGTGCAGTACCGTGCCTCACCTGTAGAGGGTGCAGTACCCTGCCTCACCTGTAGAGGGTGCAGTACCGTGCTTCACCTGTAGAGGGTGCAGTACCCTGTCTCACCTGTAGAGGGTGCAGTACCCTGTCTCACCTGTAGAGGGTGCAGTACCCTGTCTCACCTGTAGAGGGTGCAGTACCCTGTCTCACCTGTAGAGGGTGCAGTACCGTGCCTCACCTGTAGAGGGTGCAGTACCGTGCCTCACCTGTAGAGGGTGCAGTACCGTGCCTCACCTGTAGAGGGTGCAGTACCGTGTCTCACCTGTAGAGGGTGCAGTACCGTGCCTCACCTGTAGAGGGTGCAGTACCGTGTCTCACCTGTAGAGGGTGCAGTACCCTGCCTCACCTGTAGAGGGTGCAGTACCCTGCCTCACCTGTAGAGGGTGCAGTACCGTGCCTCACCTGCGGAGGGTGCAGTACCGTGCCTCACCTGTAGAGGGTGCAGTACCGTGCCTCACCTGCGGAGGGTGCAGTACCGTGTCTCACCTGCGGAGGGCGCTGAAGCTGAGCAGTTTCTCGCTGTGACTCTGCGGCTCCAGGTCGCGGCGTTGGACCGAGTGAGTCTGAAGTCCAGACCAAGGCAAGACCTCGAAGTCCTTCAGCATCGAGTCCAGAACAGAGTCTAGGACCAGAAGAGAGTCAGATGCCCTCCCAGGCTCCTAAAACCAGGGCTAGACCAGGACTAGACCAGGACTAGACCAGGACTAGACCAGGACTAAACCAGGTCTAAACCAGGACTAAACCAGGACTAAACCAGGACTAAACCAGGACTAAACCAGGACTGAACCAGGGCTAAACCAGGGCTAAACCAGGTCTAAACCGGGGCTAGACCAGGGCTAAACCAGGACTGAACCAGGTCTAAACCGGGTCTAAACCGGGGCTAAACCAGGTCTAAACCAGGTCTAAACCAGGACTGAACCAGGACTGAACCAAGTCTAAATCAGGAATAAACCAGGACCAAACCAGGTCTAAACCAGGACTAAACCAGGTCTAAACCAGGTCTAAACCAGGTCTAAACCAGGACTAAACCAGGACTAAACCAGGACTAAACCAGGACTAAACCAAGTCTAAATCAGGAATAAACCAGGACCAAACCAGGACTAAACCAGGACTAAATCGGGACTAAACCGGGGCTAAACCAGGACTAAACCAGGTCTAAACCAGGACTAAACCGGGGCTAAACCAGGACTGAACCAGGTCTAAACCAAGTCTAAATCAGGAATAAACCAGGACCAAACCAGGACTAAACCAGGTCTAAACCAGGTCTAAACCAGGACTAAACCAGGACTAAACCGGGGCTAGACCAGGGCTAAACCAGGACTGAACCAGGTCTTAAACAGGTCTAAACCAGGACTAAACCAGGTCTAAACCAGGTCTAAACCAAGTCTAAATCAGGACTAAACCAGGTCTAAACCAGGACTAAACCAGGACTAAACCGGGGCTAAACCAGGACTAAACCAGGTCTAAACCAGGACTAAACCAGGACTGAACCAGGTCTAAACCAAGTCTAAATCAGGAATAAACCAGGACCAAACCAGGTCTAAACCAGGTCTAAACCAGGTCTAAACCAGGACTAAACCGGGTCTAAACCGGGGCTAGACCAGGGCTAAACCAGGACTGAACCAGGTCTAAACCAGGTCTAAACCAGGACTAAACCAGGACTGAACCAGGTCTAAACCAAGTCTAAATCAGGAATAAACCAGGACCAAACCAGGTCTAAACCAGGTCTAAACCGGGGCTAAACCAGGTCTAAACCAGGACTAAACCAGGACTAAACCAGGACTAAACCAGGTCTAAACCAGGTCTAAACCAGGACTAAACCAGGTCTAAACCAGGACTAAACCAGGACTAAACCAGGTCTAAACCAGGTCTAAACCAGGACTAAACCAGGACTAAACCAGGTCTAAACCAGGACTAAACCAGGTCTAAACCGGGGCTAGACCAGGGCTAAACCAGGACTAAACCAGGACTAAACCAGGTCTAAACCAGGACTAAACCAAGACTAAACCAGGACTAAACCAAGACTAAACCAGGACTAAACCGGGGCTAAACCAGGACTAAACCAGGTCTAAACCAGGACTAAACCAGGTCTAAACCGGGGCTAGACCAGGGCTAAACCAGGACTAAACCAGGACTAAACCAGGACTAAACCAGGACTAAACCAGGTCTAAACCAGGACTAAACCAGGACTAAACCAGGTCTAAACCAGGACTAAACCAGGTCTAAACCAGGACTAAACCAAGACTAAACCAGGACTAAACCGGGGCTAAACCAGGACTAAACCAGGTCTAAACCAGGACTAAACCAGGTCTAAACCAGGACTAAACCAGGTCTAAACCAGGACTAAACCAGGTCTAAACCCTCCCGTACGCCGCGGTTGAACTTTTCTTCCTCGTTGGTTTTATTTGGTTGTTCTGGCTCAAACTCACGGTGTTCTTCTGGTTCTTGTTTCTGCGGCGGAGGAGCCGCGGCTGACGCCAAACAGACGCAGCCGAACGCGGACAGAAGCCACGCGACCATCGTCACCCGCGCTTTTCCTCACGATCCGGAGGCGAAGGCGTCCACCCGCGTCATTTTAGTGAAAGTTCGAGTCTGTGAAAGTTTGTAAAAGCAGAAGACCGTCCGGAGCAGGAAGAGAAGCGCCAGCGTCAGAGTTACGCGCGGAAACACGGAGCGGCGGAAGTCCCTCTACACAATAAAAGCCTCGGGGATCGTTTACGAGCTTTGAAATGATGAAATCCAAGTTTAATACATTATTTTTTGTTTGTATTTGATCATTTATGTTGCAGGTATTGTCAGAGTAACGTTTTCTGAAGCTGATGAACAAAAATGTTTTTAATAAAATAATAAACAATAACGTTAAAGAAAAGAGAAACAAAACCTAATCTAATTCATAAATTACATCAATAACAAAATGAGTTTAATGTAAAACCCAACAAAGAGGACGATGTTGTGGTTATGGTTTTGTCCAACACGGTTTTCATTCTAACTTTTCATTTCAATTCATTTTACATTGGCGGGAAGCAGAAGCAAATCTTCTTATCTAAAAACATAATTTCTCTCATAAAAACAGATTTTTTTTTTTTTTTTTCGTAAAATCTGAATTAATTTTAACTTATAAAAACAGAACGTTTTCTCACTAAAACAGAAGTGTTTTTTGTGTTCATGTAAATGTAATAAAGTGCCTCTGGTTGAACTCGTTTAACTAAAATGTAGATAAGATAAAGAAAATAAATATGTTGCTAAAAAATGTCACATTTTTGTCACAGTTTAGTCATTTTTTCAGGTTTAATTTTACTTCCTGGTTGTAAATGATTACCATAGCAACCATCTAAACCTCATCTAATGTCACAGATTTTTAATAATGTTTAAATCATAGAACTATAATAAAACCTGGAAGATGAATCCAAGATGGCCGCCCTGTTCCTCCTGTGGCCTGAGCTCATTGGTTCATGACCCCAAAAAAGTTTCTTACTTCCGCATTTACTTCCTGATACGGAGGCGGCCATCTTTGCTTTACTCATGGATGTTTTAAATGAACTGGATAAGCCCCGGCCCCTCTGTCTGTGTCCCAGATTGATTTGTGGCCGTGTGAGGTACTGCAGCCTCTTGGAACCAGCCTTTTTCTAAAATGTCACATTATAATCACAGACAGGACTGAATTATTATCAGTATTTAAATAAAATAGAAGGAAATGTTCTTTTCTACCGTTTCTAAAATCACAGAAATTACCGTTTTTATATGAAGTGGGGGATTGTGGTCACGTGGGCCTAAAGCAAAGATGGCAGCCTCCGTATCAGGAAGTAAAACAAAGATGGCCGCCTCCGTATCAGGAAGTAAAACAAAGATGTCAGCCGCCGTATCAGGAAGTAAGTGCGGAAGTAAGAAACTTTTTTGGGGTCATGCGCCAATGAGCACTCTCAATAGGGATAAACAGGACGGCCATCTTGGATTCATCTTCCAGGTTTTATTATAGTTCTATGGTTTTACTTCCTGATACGGAGGCGGCCATCTTTGCTTTAGGGCGCCACGTGACCACAATCCCCCACTTCATATAAAAACGGTAATTTCTGTGATTTTATAAACGGTAGAAAAGAACATTTCCTTCTATTTTATTTAAATACTGATAATAATTCAGTCCTGTCTGTGATTATAATGTGACATTTTAGAAAAAGGCTGCAGTACCTCGCACGGCCACAAATCAATCTGGGACACAGACAGAGGGGGCGGGGCTTATCCAGTTCATTTAATACATCCATGGTTTAAAGGTCAAAAAAGTCTCCCTCGTGTGACGTCATCGGTCTGCGTTAACTTCCTGTCGTTTTCAACAGATGTTTCATCTTTTCTTCACAAAGTGACACTTGATTGGTGTAAAACTGTGATTTAAATTAAACCCAAAGAAAAGCTCTTTAAACACCTGCTGTGAGTTTGTGCTAAAATATAGAAATATCTAGAAACTACATTTGGTGAAGCAGCGGTTCAGTATTTAAAGAATATTTAAATTAAATGGTTCAGTGACAGCCACAGAAGGAGGGAAACCTGTGGATGCGACACGTTTGACACAATCACCGTTTGAGGATTAAAATGTGTGTTTCACGGTGGGTTTTTGCGGTGGAGGTTTATCGCTTGTGTCGCAGATATCGCGATATTACCGTGAGATCAGAGTGATTCCAGCTCCACTTTGGGTCGCGGGGAAGAGCGACGCTTTTACTTTGAAAGGCTGCGCCTCCTGCGTCAGTGCTGTGCGTCAACTTGACGCGCGTGAGTCAAACGTGTGGAATCCGAAGAGTGCCAGAAATCTGAACCTTCACGCGCGCCTCACGCGCGTCTCACGCGCGCCTCACGCACGTCTCACGAACGTCTCACGCGCGCCTCACGCACGTCTCACGCGCGCTTCACGCGCGCCTCACGCAGGGACACGCGTGTTTTGCTCTGAACACACTGATGACGATTATTCTGAAACATGACGTCACAGAGCGACATCTGGCTGT
Organism: Rhinogobius similis; assembly: GCA_019453435.1. Taxonomy (NCBI): domain Eukaryota; kingdom Metazoa; phylum Chordata; class Actinopteri; order Gobiiformes; family Gobiidae; genus Rhinogobius; species Rhinogobius similis. The sequence goes on along the minus strand of CM033620.1, from coordinate 6,580,050 downwards.
TATTTATAATTCTGAGCTCAGAGTAATCCGCTTTGACCAGGACCAGGACCAGGACCAAAGCCAGGACCAGGACCAGGACCAGAGCCAGGGCCAGGACCAGAGCCAGGACCAGGACCAGGACCAGAGCCAGGGCCAGGGCCAGGGCCAGGGCCAGGGCCAGGGCCAGGGCCAGGGCCAGGGCCAGGGCCAGGACCAGGACCAGGACCAAAGCCAGGACCAGAGCCAGGACCAGGACCAGGACCAGGACCAGAGCCAGGGCCAGGGCCAGGGCCAGAGCCAGGGCCAGGGCCAGGGCCAGGACCAGGACCAGGACCAAAGCCAGGACCAGAGCCAGGACCAGGACCAGGACCAGGACCAGAGCCAGGACCAGGACCAGAGCCAGGACCAGGACCAGGACCAGGACCAGGACCAGAGCCAGGACCAGGACCAGGACCAGAGCCAGGACCAGGACCAGAGCCAGGACCAGGACCAGGACCAGGACCAGGGCCAGGGCCAGAGCCAGGGCCAGGGCCAGGACCAGGACCAGGACCAGAGCCAGGACCAGGACCAGACCACATACGTCACAACAGCCCGAGCTGACGGAAATAATCCGTGATAAGACTTTATTTTGTTGAATGATGGTTTAAACCGTCAGAAAAGTGTGTGAATTGTGTCTTTTTATTATTTCGTTCTTATTCTTACAATTACAAATAACTTAATTGCTGTAAAACAAAGGCAGAGAAAAAAACAAGAAGGAGTCGTTGCATAATAAGGGTTCAATCATTCATTCGTGTTTTCATGTGTTTATGAACGAAGGGGTTACAAAGTGGACCGGCCCACACGGGACGCCTCTGCTGTCCTGGACCGGCCCACACTCTGCTGTCCTGGACCGGCCCACACTCTGCTGTCCTGGACCGGCCCACACTCTGCTGTCATGGGCAGCCCACTCTGCTGTCCCGGACGGCCCACACTCTGCTGTCCCGGACCAGCCTCTGCTGTCCCGGACCCGGCCCACACCTCTGCTGTCCCCGGACAGCCCCACACTCTGCTGTCCCGGACCCAGCCCACCTCTGTCCCGGACCGGCCCACCACTCTGCTGTCCCCGGACCCGGCCCACCTCTGCTGTCATGGACCGGCCCACACTCTGCTGTCCAGGACCGGCCCACACTCTGCTGTCCCGGACCGGCCCACTCTGCTGTCCCGGACCGGCCCACACTCTGCTGTCCCGGACCGGCCCACACTCTGCTGTCCCGGACCGGCCCACACTCTGCTGTCATGGACCGGCAGCCTCTGCTGTCCTGGACAGCCCCACACTCTGCACTGTCCTGGGCCAGCCCACACTCTGCTGTCATGGGCAGCCCACCCTCTGCTGTCCTGGACCGGCCCACACTCTGCTGTCCTGGACCGGCCCACACTCTGCTGTCCTGGACCGGCCCACACTCTGCTGTCCCGGACTGGCCCACACTCTGCTGTCCTGGACCGGCCCACACTCTGCTGTCCTGAACCAGCCCCTCTGCTGTCCCTGAGACCTGGCCCACACTCTGCTGTCCTGGGCAGGCCCACACTGGGCGCCTCTGCTGTCCCTGGACCGGCCGCCTCTGCTGTCCTGGACCGGCCCCTCTGCTGTCCTGGACCGGCCCACACTCTGCTGTCCTGGCCCGGCCCACATTGGACGCCTCTGCTGTCCTGGAACCTTGGCCCCACTCTGCTGTCCTGGACCGGCCCACACTCTGCTGTCCTGGACCGGCCCACACTCTGCTGTCCTGGACCGGCCCACACGCCTCTGCTGTCCTGGACCGGCCCACACTCTGCTGTCCTGGACCGGCCCACACTCTGCTGTCCCGGACCGGCCCACACTCTGCTGTCCCGGACCGGCCCACACTCTGCTGTCCCGGACAGCCCACCTCTCTACTGTCCCGGACCGGCCCACACTCTGCTGTCCCGGACAGCCCACCTCTGCTGTCCCGGACCGGCCCATTTTACTCTGCTGTCCCGGACCGGCCCACCTCCTACTGTCCTGGGTTCCGGCCCCACCTGAGCGCCTCTGCTGTCCTGGACGGCCCACACTCTGCTGTCCCGGACGGCCCCAGCCTCACCTCTGCGGTCCTGGACCGGCCCACACTGGACGCCTCTGCTGTCCTGGACCGGCCCACACTCTGCTGTCCTGGACCGGCCCACACTGGACGCCTCTGCTGTCCTGGACCGGCCCACACTCTGCTGTCCTGGACCGGCCCACACTCTGCTGTCCCGGACCGGCCCACACTCTGCTGTCCCGGACCGGCCCACACTCTGCTGTCCCGGACCGGCCCACACTCTGCTGTCCTGGACCGGCCCACACTGGACGGCCCACTGTGAGGTTCGGTGTTGAACTGAAGCCGGTCCATGACGTCACAGAGTACTCGAGTACAAGTGCTGTGAATATTTTTTAAATCATTATTTTACAGTTCAATGAGGATTATACACGAGCCACGAATAAAGGAAATACAACCAAAGACAAAAGTAAGAATAAATCATTTAAAAAGGAAAAAAAAAGAAGAAAGAGAGAAAAAAACTTCAAATTCAAAACCAAGACCGAAAAGAGCGAAAAGAGAGAAAAGAGCGAAAAGAGCGAAAAGAGGGAAAAGAGCGAGAAGAGAGAAAAGAGAGAAAAGAAAAAAAGAAAAGCGAGAAGAAAGAAGAGAAAAAGAGAGAAGCTGAAAGAAAAAGAGGCTATAGAAGAGCCCGAAAAAGAGAAAAGAAAAAGAGGAAAGAAGAGCGAGAAGCGAAAAGAGAAAAGAAGAAGAAAAGAGAAAAAGAAAAAGAAGAAAAGAGAGAAAAAGAAAAGAGAGAAAGAGAAAAGAAAAAAGAAAAAAGGAAAAGAAAAGCAGAGAGAAGAAAAGAAAAAAAGAAAAAGAAAAAAGACTAGAAGCAGCAAGAAAAAGCTAGCCAGAAAAGAAAAAAGCGAAAAAAGAGAAAAAGAGAAGAAAAAGAGAGAAAAGAAGATAAGAAAAAGAGAAAAAGAGAGAAAAGAAAAGAAGAGAGAAGAAAGAAGCGAAAGACTGAAAAAGACCGAAAAAGAGAGAAAAGAGGAAAAGCGAAGAGCGAGAAGAGAGAAAAAGAGAGAAAAGAGAAAGAGAAAAGAAAAAGAGAAAAGAGAGAAAAAGAGAAAAAGAGGAAAAAGGAGAAAAGAAAAAAGAGAAAAAGAAAAAGATTGAAAAGAGAAGAAAAAGAAAGAGGGGGAAAGAAGAAAAGAAGCGAGAAAGAAGCGGAAGAAGCGAAAAGAGAGAGAAAAGAGAGAAAAAGCGAGAAGAAAAAGAAGAGAAAGAAAAAGAGAAAGAGAGAAAGAGAAAAAAGAGAAAAAGGAAAAAGAGAAAAGAGAAAGAGAAAAAGCTGAGAAGAGAGAAAAGAGAGAAAAGAGAAGAAAAGAGAAGAAAAGAGAGAAAAAGAGAGAGAAAAAAGAAAAAAAAAAAGAAAAAAAGACTGAGAAAGAAGGGAGAAAAGAGGAAAAAGAAAGAAAGAGGGAAAAGAAGAAGAGAAAAGAGAAAAAGAAAAAGAGAGAAAAGAAAAGCGAGAAGAAAAAGAGAAAAAAAAGAAAAGAAAAGCGAGAAAGAGAGAGAAAAAGACTAGAAAAAAGAAAAGAGGCTGAGAAAGAAAAAAGAGAAAAGAAAAAGAAGAGAAAAGAAGAAAAAGACTAGAAAAAGAAGAGAGAAAAAGAGGAGAAAAAGAGAGAAAAAGACTGAAAAAGAGAAGAGAAAAGAGAAGAGAAAAAGACTGGAAAGAGAGAAAAGAGAAAGAGGAAAAAGAGAGAAAAAGACTAGAAAAAGAAGCGAGAAGAGAAGAAAAAGAAAAAGAGAAAAAGAAAAAGACGAAAAAGAAGAAGAGAAAGACTGAAGAAAAAGAAGAGAGAAGAAGAAGCGAGAAAGAGAAAGAGAAAAAGAGAAAAGAAGACTGAAAAGAGAAGAAAAGAGACTTAAGAAAAGAGAGAAAAGAAGAGAAAAGAAGAGAAAAAGAGAGAAAAGAGAAAAGAGAAAAAGAAGAGAAAAGGAATGAAGAGAAAAAGACTGAAAAGAGAAGCGAAAAAAGAAGAGAAAGAGAGAAAAAGACTAGAAAAAGCCCAGAAAGCGACTGAAAAGAGAGAAAAAAGAGAAAAAGAAAAAAAAAGACTAGAGAAAAGCGAGAAAAGACGCTAGAAAAAAGAGAGAAAAGAGAGAAAAAGAGAAAAAAGAGAGAAAAAAAAGAGCTAGAAGAGCGAAAAAGACTGAAAGAGAGAGAAAAAGCGAGAAGAAAAAGAAAAAGAGAAAAAGACTGAGAAAAAGACTGAAGAAGAGAAAAGAGAGAAAAGAAGCGAGAAGAGAAAAGCGAGAAAAAGAGAGAAAAAAGAGAAAAAGAAGAAAAAGAGAAGAGAGAAAAAGAAAAAGAGACTAGAAGAAGCGAGAAAAGAGGAAAAAGAAGCGAGAAAGAGAGAAAAAGAAGAGAAAAGAGAAAAGAAAAAGAGAGAAAAAAAGAAAAAGAGAGAAAAAGAGAGAAAAAGAAAGAAAAAGAAAGAAAAAGAAGCGAGAAAGAGAGAAAAGAGAGAGAAAAGAAGCGAGAAAGAGAAAAAAAGAGAAAAAAGAGAGAGAAAAAGAGAAGGAAAAGAAGAGAAAAAGAAAAAGACTGAAAAAGAAAAGAAAAGACTAGGAAAAGAAGCGAAGAAAAAGAAAAGAAAGCGAAAGAGAAAAGAGAAAAGAAGAGAAAAAGAGAGAAAAAGAAAAAGAGAAAAAGGAAAAGAGAAAAGAGAGAAAAAAGGGAAAGAGAGAGAAAAAGAGAAAAAGCGAGAAGAGAAAGAAGAAAAAGAGAGAAAAAGCGAGAGAAAGAAGCGAGAAGAGAGAAAGAAGAAGAAAAGAGAGAGAAAAAGAGAAAAAGAGAAAGAAAAAGAGAGGAAAAAGAGAAAAATGAGAAGAAGAGAAAAAAGAGAGAAAAAAAGACTGAAAAGAAGCGAGAAGAAAAAGAGAGAAAAAGAGAAAAGAGGGAAAAGAGAAAGAGAAAGAGGGAAAAAGAGAAAAAATGAGAGAAGAGAGAGAGAAAGAGAGAAGAGAGAGAAAAAGAGAGAAAAAGAGAAAAAGACTAGAAAAAAGAAGCGAGAAGAAAAAAGAGAGAAGAAGCGAAGAAAAGAGGAAAAAGAAAAGAAAAGGGAAAAAAAGGCTAAGAAAAGAAGCGAGAAGAGAGAAAAGAGAGAGAGAAAAAGAGAGAAAGGAGAAGACAAAAGAGAGAAAAGAAGATCGAGAAAGAGAAAAAGAGGAAAAAAAGCTAAAGAAAAAGCCTGGAAAAAGACTAGAAAAAGAGCCAGAAAAGAAAAAGAAAAGAGAGAAGAGAAAAGAAGAGGAGAAAAAAATCGAAAAGAAAAGAAGAAAAGAGAGAAAAGAAGAAGGCTAAGAAGCTGGGGAAGAAAGAGAAAAAGAGAAGAAAGAGAAAGAAAGAAAAGAGAAAAAGAGATAGGAAAAAGAGAGCGAAAAGAGAAAAAGAGGAAAAGAGGCGGAGAAAAAGAGAAAAAGAAGCGAGGAAGAGGAAAAAAGCGAGAAAAAAAAGAGAGAAAGAGGGAAAAGATCAAAGCGGAGAAAGAGGAGAAAAGAAAAAAGAGAAAAAGCGCAGAAGAGAGGAAGATAAAGCGAGAAGAGAGAGCAAAAGAAGAAAAAGAGAGAAAGAGGAAAATCGAGAAGAAAGAAGAAGAAAAGAAATGAGAAGAGGAAAAGAGAGAAAAGAAGAAAAAGAAAGAAGAGAAAAGGAAAAGAAAAAGAAGCGAGAAGAGAGAGAAATGAAGAGAAAAAAGCGAGAAAGAAGAAGAAAAGAGAGAAAAAGCTGAAAAGCTTTGGAAGAAGTTTGAAAAGAGGAGAGAAAAAGAGAGAAAAAGGCCTTTAAAAAAGCTGATGGAAGAGAAAGAGAGATCCGAAAAGAAGCGAGAGAGAGAAAGAGAGAGAAAAAGAGAGCTGGATTTAGAGAAGAAAAATGAGGAAGAGAAGAGAAAAAGAAAAAGAGGGAAAAAGAGAAAAGAAAAGAGAAGAAGCGAAGAAGCGAGAAGAGAAAAGAAAAAAGAAGAAGAGAGAAAAAGAGAAAAGAAAAGCGAGAAAAGAGAAAAGAGAGAAAAAGAAGAAAGAAAAAGCTGAGAAGAAGAAGGAAAAGAAAAAGAAAAGAGAAAAAAGAGAGAAAAGAAGCGAAGGAAAAAGCGAGAAGAAGAAAAGAAAAAGAAGAGAAGAGCGAGAAAAAGAGAGAAAAGAAGCGAGAAGAGGAAGAAGCTACGAGAAAGAGAAAAAAGAGAAAAAGAAAAGAAGCGAGAAAAAGAAAAGAGGGCGAAAAGAAAAGAGAAGAAGCGAGAAGAGAGAAAAGAAGAAGAGAAAAAGAGGGAAAAGAGGCGAAAGAAGAAAAGAAGAAAAGAGAAAAAGAAGCGAGAAAAGAGAAAAAGAAGAAGTAGAGAAGCGAGGAAAAAGAGAAAGAAAAAGAAGAAGCGAGAAGAGAGAGAAAAAGAGAGAAAAGAGAGATAGAGAGAAAAAGAGAGAGAAGAGAGATAGAGAGAAAAAGAAAAAGAAAAAGAAAAAGAAAAGAGAAAAAAGAAAAGAGAGAAAAGAGACTAAGAAAGCGAAAAGAGAAAAAGAAGAGAAAAAGAAAGAAAGAGAGGGAAAAAACGAGAAGAAGAAAAAAGAGAAAGAGAAGAAGAAAAGAAGCGAGAAAAGAGAAAGAAAGAGAAAAAGAGATAAAAGAGAGAAAAGAGAGAAAAGAGAGAAAAGAGAGAAAAGAGGGAAAAGAGCGAGAAGAGAGAAAAGAGAGAAAAGAGCGAGAAGAGAGAAAAGAGAGAAAAGAGAGAAAAGACTGAAAAGAGCGAGAAGAGAGAAAAGAGAGAAAAGAGAGAAAAGAGAGAAAAGAGAGAAAAGAGAGAAAAGAGCGAGAAGAGAGAAAAGAGAGAAAAGAGAGAAAAGAGAGAAAAGAGCGAGAAGAGAGAAAAGAGAGAAAAGAGAGAAAAGAGAGAAAAGAGAGAAAAGAGAGAAAAGAGAGAAAAGAGAGAAAAGAGAGAAAAGAGTGAGAAGACCGGCCTGATTCCTACAGATTCACGTCTGCAGGAAATATTTGAGGCGTCACAGATGAATCATACATTTTCTTCTTCTACTGTTTTATCAGAGAAGAACCGCAGGACGACACGTGAACGCATCAGTCTGAAGCTCGTCCTTCACAGAAATAAAAGACTGTTCTCTGAGTCTTTTTCTTTTGCTGTGACAGGACGTCCTTTTAAATCTTACGTTTTACTGGACGGATCTTCTGTGGGATTCTAAAGGAAGTTTCCTTAGTTTTATTTGTATTTATATATTTAGAAGTCGGTTATATTCAGAAGGTTTGGTTGCAGTTTGGCTCTGAATCCGGCACGTGTCGCTCTAAACACGCGTTAAAGGGGTTAAAGGGGCTAAAGGGGTTAAAGGGGCTAAAGGGGTTAAAGGGGTTAAAGGGGTTAAAGGGCCTATGGCAGGTCGGACTCGTGCCACTAAAACACGGGTCAGATCAATATATTTGAAGTTTTGCTGAAAATAATCACACATTTTATCATTTTAAGCCATTTTCTTAGTTTTGTAATGTCACTTCCTGGTTGTAAATGATGACATCACACCAGGAAGTTACTTTGCGCGCTGGGCCAATACACCGACAAATTTGTCCGACAAATCAAAACACACGTGAGCACCTTTATTTTGATGAATTAATGTTTTAAGGGTAAGTTGTTTCTTTTGGGTAAATTACACAGAACCTTTGGACGGCGAGAATCTTCCCCGTGTGATGTCATCAGTTTTTTTTACTTCCTGTTACTTTAAACAGATTTTTCTCCGTAAACCTTGACTTAATTGGTGTAAAACAATATTTTTATACACAATTCACATTAATCCACCAAATAAAATCCGAATTAGTAAACAGTTCAAACCTGTCACAGGCCCTTTAACGCTGTAAAGCTCTGTTCAACGGGGCGTCGCCTTTTGATGACATCACAGAGGGATTCAGCTCCACTTCTGTCATTTTAAGCTTTTATTTTTCTTCACAAACTGCAACTTCACAAATGTAAAAGAAGAAGAAGAAGAAGAATTTTTATTTATAGAGCGCTTTTCCAGCTCACAGGCCCAAAGCGCTTTACAAACCGCTGAAACTACAGTCACAACAAAACACACAATAAACAAGACACAGCAGGCATGTGTGCTGTAAGTGATCCATACAAAAGATGCAAGTAGCTGTTTAGAAATACAAGAAGATAGAGCGGTGTTAGGGTTAGTGCAGGGCTGTCCAAACTTTTTCCATCGAGGGCCACATATTGAAATATAGACCAAGCGGAGGGCCACAAATCAATCGTGAAACGTTCAAAAAGCTGCATTTATCTGATGTTTTAAGCTCCACCACATCTACATTCAGTCTCAGTGCCTTAATATCAGGTCTGTGCTGCACCTAAATGTTAGTTATTTAGGTTGGAATTGTAGAAAATGTGAAATGTGCTGTAAATAGTACTTATCAGGACAATGTGGGCCAGTTCACCAGGAAGACTAAGGGCCAAGAAAAATGGGTCTGAGGGCCGCATTTGGCCCCCGGGCCTGAGTTTGGACAGGCCTGGGTTAGGGTTAGAATGTTAGAATGTTATGTCATGTTTATGTTGCAAAGTCGGTCTGACTCGGGTTCTTCTTCCAGCTGCATCTCAAGGTCCGGATTAGAGGAAAACCAAGGGAGGGAGGGCAGGAAATACATTTGTTGATCAGGAATTTGTACAGATCAATAAACCAATCACTTCTGGTCTTTCCGAGGAGCGATTCGTTGTTTCATTGAGTCAGTCCGTCTTTAACCGTCTCTCCCTGATCGTCCTTTCAGCTCCTCCGTGCTCCCAGATGTTACGAGTCAGATCCAGGAGCTGTGCCAGTCCGTGGTCCAGTCTTTCACTCAGTTCCACAGACTTTGTTTGGTTGTTCTCAGACAGGTTTTGGGTGAATTCTCTTGTCCGGCCGATATTCCGATAGACAGAGGCGATTCCAAGCCCCAATAGTAGAAAACTGTGATGCATCTTTACCACGGATGCCCTCCCAGGCCTCACAAGTGCAGCGTTCAAACAAAGCGCTCGTGACTCTTTGGACGTGTCACGTGAGCGCGGCCCTCGCCAGCAGAGGGCGCCCGCGGGCCGTGGGGGCGGGCCGTGGGGCGGGCCGTGGGGGCGGGCCGTGGGGGAGGGCCGTGGGGGAGGGCCGTGGGGGCGGGCCGTGTGCGGAGGGCGTGTCGCGGTGAACTGTGCCCGGAAACAGGCGCAGGCAGGCGGCGCGCTGCTCCCGTGCTCCCGCTGACGCTGCTCGGTGCCGCGGAGGACGGACCCACGCTCACGCACGCGGCTCGGTTCTGGTTCGTCGCGACAAACATGGACGGGCAGCGCGTGCACGGCGGGTCACGCGCACGGCTCTGACTCGTGCGTAAAACGAGGACGCGCGCGGAGGATCCCGGGGCAAACTTCAGTCAGGTGTGGTTCCCTTTACCTGTGTCCTTCCGCCAGACCAGAGACCCGCTTTGGACCTGGTTTGGACCCGGTTTGGACCTGGTTTAGTTCTGGTTTAGTCCAAGTTTTGTTGCCAGTTTAAGGAAGCTTTTATTTATTCAACATCCTCATTTAGAGGCTTACACAAGGACTGTCCCTAAACCAGGACTAAACCAGGTCTAAACCTGGACTAAACCAGGTCTAAACCAGATCTAAACCAGGTCTAAACCAGGTCTAAACCAGATCTAAACCAGGTCTAAACCAGGTCTAAACCAGGTCTAAACCAGGTCTAAACCAGGATTAAACCAGGACTAAACATGGACTAAACCAGGACTAAACCAGGACTAAACCAGGTCTAAACCAGGATTAAACCAGGACTAAACATGGACTAAACCAGGACTAAACCAGGACTAAACCAGATCTAAACCAGGTCTAAACCAGGAATAAACCAGAACTAAAGCAGGACTAAACCAGGTCTAAACCAGGTCTAAACCAGGACTAAACCAGGACTGAACCAGGACTAAACCAAGACTAAACATGGACTAAACCAGGACTAAACCAGGAGTAAACCAGGAGTAAACCAGGACTAAACCAGGACTAAAGCAGGACTAAAGCAGGACTAAAGCAGGACTAAAGCAGGACTAAAGCAGGACTAAAGCAGGACTAAAGCAGGACTAAAGCAGGACTAAAGCAGGACTAAACCAGGTCTAAACCAGGTCTAAACCAGGACTAAACCAGGACTAAACCAGGACTAAACCAGGACTAAAGCAGGTCTAAAGCAGGACTAAACCAGGACTAAACCAGGACTAAACCAGGACTAAAGCAGGACTAAGCCAGGACTAAACCAGGACTAAACCAGGACTAAACCAGGTCTAAACCAGGACTAAACCAGGTCTAAACCAGGACTAAACCAGGACTAAACCAGGTCTAAACCAGGTCTAAACCAGGACTAAACCAGGACTAAAGCAGGTCTAAACCAGGACTAAACCAGGACTAAAGCAGGACTAAAGCAGGACTAAACCAGGACTAAAGCAGGACTAAACCAGGACTGAAACAGGACTAAAGCAGGTCTAAACCAGGACTAAAGCAGGTCTAAACCAGGACTAAAGCAGGTCTAAACCAGGACTAAAGCAGGACTAAACCAGGTCTAAACCTGGACTAAACCAGGACTAAACCAGATCTAAACCAGGTCTAAACCAGGTCTAAACCAGGACTAAACCAGATCTAAACCAGGTCTAAAGCAGGACTAAAGCAGGACTAAAGCAGGACTAAAGCAGGACTAAAGCAGGACTAAAGCAGGACTAAACCAGGACTAAACCAGGACTAAACCAGGACTGAACCAGGTCTAAACCAGGACTGAACCAGGACTGAACCAGGTCTAAACCAGGACTGAACCTGGACTGAACCAGGTCTAAACCAGGACTGAACCAGGACTGAACCAGGACTAAACCAGGACTAAACCAGGACTAAACCAGGACTAAACCAGGACTAAACCAGGACTAAACCAGGACTAAACCAGGTCTAAACCAGGACTGAACCAGGACTGAACCAGGACTAAACCAGGACTAAACCAGGACTAAACCAGGACTAAACCAGGACTAAACCAGGTCTAAACCAGGACTGAACCAGGACTAAACCAAGACTAAACCAAGACTAAACATGGACTAACCCAGGTCTAACCCAGGACTAATCCTGTCTCTCCTGCAGGGCGTTGCTGGTTCTTTGAACTGGATCACAGCCGGTCTAAACCCGGACTAAACCCAGACTAGCCCCGGCCTGGACCTGGACCCGGAGCCACGATGCCGGACCTGATCAGCGTCACTGAGTTCATCAGTGAGACCCACGAGGACTACAAGGCCCCGACCACCTCCAACTTCAGCACCAGGATGTCCCACTGCAGGAGCGCCGTGTCCGCCCTGGAGGAGGTACGGCCTGGACCTGGACCTGGTCTGGACCCGGTCTGGACCTGGTGTAATCCTGGTCTGGACCTGGTCTGGACCTGGACCTGGACCTGGTCTGGACCCGGTCTGGACCCGGTCTGGACCTGGTGTAGTCCTGGTTCAATCCTGGTTTAGTCCTGGTGTAGTCCTGGTTTAGTCCAGGTTTAGTCCTGGTTTAGTCCTGGTTTAGTCCTGGCTTAGTCCTGGTTTAGCCCAGGTTTAGTCCAGGTTTAGTCCTGGTTTAGTCCAGGTTTAGTCCTGGTTTAGTCCTGGTTTAGTCCTGGTTCAGTCCTGGTTCAGTCCTGGTTTAGACCTGGTTTAGTCCTGGTTTAGTCCTGGTTTAGTCCTGGTTTAGTCCTGGTTTAGTCCTGGTTTAGCCCAGGTTTAGTCCAGGTTTAGTCCAGGTTTAGTCCTGGTTTAGTCCAGGTTTAGTCCTGGTTTAGTCCTGGTTTAGTCCTGGTTTAGTCCTGGTTTAGTCCTGGTTCAGTCCTGGTTTAGACCTGGTTTAGTCCTGGTTTAGTCCTGGTTTAGACCTGGTTTAGTCCTGGTTTAGACCTGGTTTAGTCCTGGTTTAGTCCTGGTTTAGACCTGGTTTAGTCCTGGTTTAGACCTGGTTTAGTCCTGGTTTAGACCTGGTTTAGACCTGGTTTAGACCTGGTTTAGTCCTGGTTTAGTCCTGGTTTAGTCCTGGTTTAGTCCTGGTTTAGTCCTGGTTTAGTCCTAGTTTAGACCTGGTTTAGACCTGGTTTAGTCCTGGTTTAGTCCTGGTTTGTATCTGTTTTAAACAAAAGGAAGTGGCTCAATCACTTCCTTTTTACAAACTGCCCAAAACTTTCACAACATTTGAACAAAAACTCGCTCCAGAGCAGTAGTAGTAGTTGTAGTAGTAGTAGTTGTAGTAGTAGTAGTAGTAGTAGTAGTAGTAGTAGTAGTAGTAGTAGTTGTAGTAGTAGTTGTAGTAGTTTGTTTTGTGGTAACAGTTTTAGTTTTTGAGTTTTTTTATTTCAAATCTCTGGAGCTCCAGTGTGTAACATTTTAGTCACAAAAACATGGTTTTGCACCAAAAGCCGTGTCCCGACCGTGAGCCGCCTCTCCACAAACTTGACCCGTCCTGCAGGAGCCTGCTGCTTGTTTCCCTGGAGACTGTGTGATGTTCCACAGCGCGGCTTTAATCTATGAATGGATCGGTCGACGTTTGTCTCCAGAGACTTCACGACGCTGGAGGGAAAGTGACACAGTGCAGCTTTAAGTGAACGAGGGACGTGTGCAGTATTTGCATGGATGTATTAAAAGAACTGGATAAGCCCCGCCCCCTCTGTCCCAGGTTGATTAGTGGTCGTGTGAGGTACTACAGCCTTTTTCTAAAATGTCACATTATAATCACAGACAGGACTGAATTATTATCAGTATTTAAATAAAATAGAAGGAAATGTTCTTTTCTACCGTTTATAAAATCACACAAATTACCATTTTTATCTGAAGTGACGTCACACAAACATGTGCGAGTCACGTGAACGAGCCGTCCAGGCGATACAAACAGAAGCTCGTGGAAAAGGCTCGACTAGAGACACCTGTAAGTTGTATTTTATTTCATTTCAGACGCTTCACATGTGTCTAACATGAAGAACACAATTACAATCACACAAGCTAACGCTAACACAAAGACCTGCAGCTGCTGGTCGTTCACGTCGCTCAAAGCATCATGGGGGATTGTGGTCACGTGGAGCCCTAAAGCAAAGATGGCCGCCTCCGTATCAGGAAGTAAAGCAAAGATGGCCGCCTCCGTATCAGGAAGTAAAGCAAAGATGGCCGCCTCCGTATCAGGAAGTAAAGCAAAGATGGCCGCCTCCGTATCAGGAAGTAAAGCAAAGATGGCCGCCTCCGTATCAGGAAGTAAAACAAAGATGGCCGCCTCCGTATCAGGAAGTAAAGCAAAGATGGCCGCCTCCGTATCAGGAAGTAAAACAAAGATGGCGCCTCCGTATCAGGAAGTAAAGCAAAGATGGCCGCCTCCGTATCAGGAAGCAAAACAAAGATGGCCGCCTCCGTATCAGGAAGTAAAACAAAGATGGCCGCCTCCGTATCAGGAAGTAAAGCAAAGATGGCCGCCTCCGTATCAGGAAGTAAAGCAAAGATGGCCGCCTCCGTATCAGGAAGTAAAACAAAGATGGCCGCCTCCGTAGCAGGAAGTAAAACAAAGATGGCCGCCTCCGTATCAGGAAGTAAATGCGGAAGTAAGACATTTTTTTGGGGTCATGAACCAATGAGCTCAGGCCACAAATCACAAAGTGCAATCATCAAATCACAAAGTGCAAGAATCCAATAAACCACAAACTGTTTTATTTATTCATAAAACCTGCCGACAGTTTAGATTTGTTAAAACGTGCTGAAACAAGAGACAAACACTGAAAGAAACAAATGCAACTGAAAGCAACAAAAACGTGATTCAAATGGTCGAAAATGCGACTTAAAGCGACAAAAAGTAGATTAAACGTGACTAAAAGTGACAAAAACCTTCAAAAACCCGTGAGTCTTATCAGTTCATCCTCTTCACTCTCACTTCACCTGGTTGTGTTTAAAATGTGAACTTTGAACAGAATCTTATTAAAACATGAATCACAAACACAAACCGGTCAGAAAAAAGTGATTTTTCAGTGTAATTTAATTTAAAAGTAAAGCAAGTGGCACAAACACGACTAAAACACATCTAAAAGTGACAAAAAATTTGACTTTTGTGACAAAAGCTTCAAAAAGGTGAATAAACATGACTCAACAGGGACAGAAACACAACTAAAGGTGACAAAAACATGACAAAAAAGTGACTAAAAGGGACAAAAAAGTGACTAAAAGTGGCTAATAGTGACTATAAGTGTCAAAAACGTCACAAAACATAACTAAAAGTGACGACAACGTAGGCTTTATGAAAAGTGCACCCGTTTGTCTGAGATGAAGACGAGAGCGTAAAGTCAATCAAACACCACGGTTTATGTTTTATCGTCTCTTTTTGTTGCAGGTTTTTACTTTAAACTATATTAAAATGTCTCAGATAAATCTTAAAGTGAACCTGCTCCATGTTCTGAGGTCAAAGTGCGACAGACCCTGGTGCATTGTGGGAGTCGTAGTTCCCGCTGTTCAAAGACAAAGGACTCTGGAGGAAAAACCTCCAGACAAGATCCTCCCTCTGCTGTCCCGGGACAGGGACGGGGACGGGACAGGGACGGGGACAGAGACAGGACAGGGACAGGGACAGGACGGGGACGGGACAGACCCGGGACAGGGACGGGACAGAGACAGGACAGGGACGGGACAGAGACAGGACGGGGACGGGACAGGGACAGGGACAGAGACAGGGACAGGACGGGGACGGGACAGACCCGGGACAGACCCGGGACAGAGACAGGACAGGGACGGGACAGGGACAGAGACGGGACAGGACAGGGACGGGACAGGACAGGGACGGGGCAGGACAGGGACGGGGCAGGCCCGGGACAGGACAGGCCCGGGACAGGGACGGGGAAGGCCCGGGACAGGGACAGGCCCGGGACAGGGACAGGACAGGGACAGGGACAGGACAGGGACAGGCCCGGGACAGACCCGGGACAGGGACAGGCCCGGGACAGGGACAGACCCTGTTTAGACCTACTTTAGTCGTACTTTAGTCCTGCGTCATCTTAAAGTATTTTGTAAATTTTCCTGGATGTATTTGATCTTTGGCCGGGGTTTGGGGGCCGGGGTTTGGGGGCCGGGGTTTGGGGGCCGGGGTTTGGGGGCCGGGGTTTGGGGGCCGGGGTTTGGGGCCGGGGTTTGGGGCCGGGGTTTGGGGGCCGGGGTTTGGGCCCGGGGTTTGGGCCCGGGGTTTGGGGGCCGGGGTTTGGGGGCCGGGGTTTGGGGCCGGGGCGGGGGGCACTCGTGATGTTTAGTCTGACCCTGTTTCTGTCTCAGGCCCTGGACCTGGACCGGACCGTTCTGTCCAAAATAAAGAAGTCGGTGAAGGCCATGAACACGTCCGGACTCAGTGAGTGTACACCAAACAGTCCTGGTTTAGTCCTGGTTTAGGCCTGGTTTAGGCCTGGTTTAGTCCTGGTTTAGTCCTGGTTTAGTCCTGGTTTGGGCCTGGTTTGGGCCTGGTTTAGTCCTGGTTTAGGCCTGGTTTAGTCCTGGTTTAGTCCTGGTTTAGTCCTGGTCTAGTCCTGGTTTAGTCCTGGTTTAGACCTGGTTTAGGCCTGGTTTAGGCCTGGTTTAGACCTGGTTTAGACCTGGTTTAGTCTTGGTTTAGACCTGGTTTAGGCCTGGTTTAGGCCTGGTTTAGGCCTGTGTTAGACCTGGTTTAGATCTGGTTTAGACCTGGTTTAGGCCTGGTTTAGTCCTGGTTTAGTCCTGGTTTAGGCCTGGTTTAGACCTGGTTTAGACCTGTTTTAGTCCTGGTTTAGGCCTGGTTTAGACCTGGTTTAGACCTGGTTTAGACCTGGTTTAGACCTGGTTTAGACCTGGTTTAGACCTGGTTTAGGCCTGGTTTAGGCCTGTGTTAGACCTGTTTGAGTCCTGGTTCAGTTCCTGGTCTTGAGGACGCTGCAGTCGTTGAACACATTCCTCTCATTCTGCTCATGTCCCAGCATGCCGAGCGGCGGGCGGCTGTCCAAAAGATCCTCTATAAACCAGGACCAAACCCGGTCTAAACAAGGTCTAAACTGGGACTCAACCAGGACTAAACTTGGATCAAACCCAGTCTAAGCCCAGTTCTGGTCTAATCCTGGCCCTGGTCTAATCCCGGTCCTGGTCTAACCCCAGTCCTGGTCTAACCCCGGTCTCTGGTCCTGGTCTAATCCCGGTCCTGGTCTAATCCCGGTCCTGGTCTAATCCCAGTCCTGGTCTAACCCTGGTCTCTGGTCTCTGGTCTAACCCTGGTCCTGGTCTAACCCCGGTCCTGGTCTAACCCTGGTCCTGGTCTAACCCTGGTCCTGGTCTAACTCCGGTCCTGGTCTAACCCTGGTCCTGGTCTAACCCTGGTCCTGGTCTAACCCTGGTCCTGGTCCTGGTCTAACCCTGGTCCTGGTCCTGGTCTAACCCTGGTCCTGGTCCTGGTCCTGGTCTAACCCTGGCCCTGGTCCTGGTCTAACCCTGGTCCTGGTTCTGGTCTAACCCTGGTCCTGGTCAAACCTCGGTCCTGGTCTAATCCTGGTCCTGGTCTAACCCCGGTCCTGGTCTAATCCTGGTCCTGGTCCCGGTCCTGGTCTAATCCCGGTCCTGGTCTAACCCTGGTCCTGGTCCTGGTCTAATCCTGGTCCTGGTCCTGGTCCTGGTCTAACCCTGGTCCTGGTCCTGGTCTAACCCCGGTCCTGGTCTAACCCCGGTCCTGGTCCTGGTCTAACCCTGGTCCTGGTCCTGGTCTAATCCTGGTCCTGGTCCTGGTCCTGGTCTAATCCCGGTCCTGGTCCTGGTCCTGGTCTAACCCCGGTCCTGGTCCTGGTCTAAACCTGGTCCTGGTCCTGGTCCTGGTCTAATCCCGGTTCTGGTCCGTCCTCAGATCATGTGGAGAACGAGGAACAGTTCATTTCGTCGATGGAGAAGTTTGGAGAGAACTGCGTTTGTCGAGACGACGCTGAGGTCGGCTCGGCGTTTCTCAAGTTCGCCGTTTTCACCAAAGAACTCACCGCACTCTTCAAGAACCTGGTCTGTGCCTAGTCCTGGTTTAGTCCTGGTTTTAGTCCTGGTTTTAGTCCTGGTTTTAGTCCTGGTTTTAGTCCTGGTTTTAGTCCTGGTTTAGTTCTGGTTTTAGACCTGATTTAGTCCTGGTTTAGATCTGGTTTAGTCCTGGTTTAGTCCTGGTTTAGACCTGGTTTAGTCCTGGTTTAGTCCTGCTTTAGTCCTGGTTTTAGACCTGGTTTTAGACCTGGTTTTAGACCTGGTTTTAGACCTGGTTTTAGACCTGGTTTTAGTCCTGGTTTAGTCCTGGTTTAGTCCTGCTTTAGTCCTGGTTTTAGACCTGGTTTTAGACCTGGTTTTAGTCCTGGTTTTAGACCTGGTTTTAGTCCTGGTTTTAGTCCTGGTTTTAGACCTGGTTTTAGTCCTGGTTTAGTCCTGGTTTTAGTCCTGGTTTAGTCCTGGTTTAGTCCTGGTTTTAGTCCTGGTTTTAGTCCTGGTTTAGACCTGGTTTTAGTCCTGGTTTTAGTCCTGGTTTTAGTCCTGGTTTTAGTCCTGGTTTTAGTCCTGGTTTAGTCCTGCTTTAGTCCTGGTTTAGTCCTGGTTTAGTCCTGGTTTAGTCCTGGTTTTAGTCCTGGTTTTAGTCCTGGTTTTAGTCCTGGTTTAGACCTGGTTTTAGTCCTGGTTTAGACCTGGTTTAGTCCTGGTTTTAGTCCTGGTTTTAGTCCTGGTTTAGTCCTGGTTTAGTCCTGGTTTAATCCTGGTTTAATCCTGGTTTAGTCCTGGTTTAGTCCTGGTTTAGTCCTGGTTTAGTCCTGGTTTAGTCCTGGGGTTTGTATTTATCTAAAGATTTACTTTTATACATTATACTTTTATTTTTGTGTTATATGTACACACAGTATTTATTATTGCGGTTTTATTTTGGCGGGGTGTGGCGCGTCGACTTCCTGTTGCTTCATAAACTCTTTGCGGGTGTGAGCGGTGTCTTATTTTGACGAGTCGGTGTTTCCTGTTTCCTGTTGCAGATGCAGAACATGAGCAACATCATCACGTTCCCTCTGGACAGTTTGCTCAAAGGCGACCTGAAGGGCGTCAAAGGGGTCAGCGCCACGTGACACGTTCCATTAAAACACACGTGACACGTTTAACACTAAACATCTGGACATTCAAATGTCACTTCCTGGTTGGACATGAGCAGCAAACATGACACATGACTCTCTCTCCCTGTGTCTCTCTCTCTCTCTCTCTCTCTCTGTGGCTCTCTCTCTCTCTCTGTCTCTGTGGCTCTCTCTCTCTCTCTCTGTGTCTCTCTCTCTCTCTCTGTCTCTCTCTGTGTGTGTGTGTCTCTCTCTCTGTGGCTCTCTCTCTCTCTCTCTGTGGCTCTCTCTCTCTCTCTGTGGCTCTCTCTCTCTCTCTCTCTGTGGCTCTCCCTCTCTCTCTCTCTCTCTCTCTCTGTGTCTCTCTCTCTCTCTCTCTCTCTGTGTGTCTCTCTCTCTCTCTGTGGCTCTCTCTCTCTCTCTCTGTGGCTCTCTCTCTCTCTGTGGCTCTCTCTCTCTCTCTCTCTCTGTGGCTCTCTCTCTCTCTCTGTGTCTCTCTCTCTCTCTCTCTCTCTCTCTCTCTCTCTGTGTCTCTCTCTCTCTCTGTGGCTCTCTCTCTCTCCCTGTGGCTCTCTCTGTCTCTGTGTTTCTCTCTCTCTCTCTCTGTGTCTCTCTCTCTCTCTCTGTGGCTCTCTCTCTCTCTGTGGCTCTCTCTCTCTCTCTCTGTGTCTCTCTCTCTCTGTGGCTCTCTCTCTCTCTGTGGCTCTCTCTCTGTGGCTCTCTCTCTCTCTCTCTGTGTCTCTCTCTCTCTCTCTGTGGCTCTCTCTCTCTCTCTCTCTCTCTGTGGCTCTCTCTGTCTCTGTGTTTCTCTCTCTCTCTCTGTGGCTCTCTCTCTCTCTCTGTGGCTCTCTCTGGCTCTCTCTCTCTGTGGCTCTCTCTCTCTCTCTGTGGCTCTCTCTCTCTCTCTCTCTGGCTCTCTCTCTCTCTCTGTGGCTCTCTCTCTCTCTGTGGCTCTCTCTCTCTCTCTCTGTGGCTCTCTCTCTCTGTGTCTCTCTCTCTCTCTCTCTCTCTCTCTCTCTCTCTGTGTGTCTCTCTCTCTCTGTGTCTCTCTCTCTCTCTGTGGCTCTCTCTCTCTGTGGCTCTCTCTCTCTCTCTGTGTCTCTCTCTCTCTCTCTGTGGCTCTCTCTCTCTCTGTGGCTCTCTCTCTCTCTCTGTGGCTCTCTCTCTCTCTCTGTGGCTCTCTCTCTCTCTGTGGCTCTCTCTCTCTCTGTGGCTCTCTCTCTCTCTCTCTCTCTGTGGCTCTCTCTCTCTGTGGCTCTCTCTCTCTCTCTCTCTCTCTGTGTCTCTCTCTCTCTCTGTGTCTCTCTCTCTCTCTCTCTCTCTCTCTCTCTGTGGCTCTCTCTCTGTGGCTCTCTCTCTCTCTCTCTCTCTGTGGCTCTCTCTCTCTCTCTCTGTGGCTCTCTCTCTCTCTCTCAGGCTCTCTCTCTGGCTCTCTCTCTCTCTCTGTGTGTCTCTCTCTCTCTGTGGCTCTCTCTCTCTCTCTCTGTGGCTCTCTCTCTCTCTCTCTGTGGCTCTCTCTCTCTCTCTCTCTCTCTCTCTCTGTGGCTCTCTCTCTCTCTCTCTCTCTCTCTCTCTCTCTCTGCTCTCTCTCTCTCTCTCTCTCTCTCTCTCTGTGTCTCTCTCTCTCTCTCTCTCTCTCTCTCTCTCTGTGTGTCTCTCTCTCTCTCTGTGGCTCTCTCTCTCTCTCTCTCTGTGGCTCTCTCTCTCTCTCTGTGGCTCTCTCTCTCTCTCTCTCTCTGTCTCTCTCTCTCTCTCTCTCTCTCTCTCTCTCTGTGTCTCTCTCTCTCTCTGTGGCTCTCTCTCTCTCTCTCTGTGGCTCTCTCTCTCTCTGTGGCTCTCTCTCTCTCTCTGTGTCTCTCTCTCTCTCTCTCTGTGGCTCTCTCTCTCTGTGGCTCTCTCTCTCTCTCTCTGTGGCTCTCTCTCTCTCTCTGTGGCTCTCTCTCTCTGTGGCTCTCTCTCTCTCTCTGTGTCTCTCTCTCTCTCTCTGTGGCTCTCTCTCTCTCTCTCTGTGGCTCTCTCTCTCTCTCTCTCTCTGTGTCTCTCTCTCTCTCTGTGGCTCTCTCTCTCTCTCTCTGTGGCTCTCTCTCTCTCTCTGTGGCTCTCTCTGGCTCTCTCTCTCTGTGGCTCTCTCTCTCTCTCTCTCTGTGGTTCTCTCTCACTCTCTCTGGCTCTCTCTCTGGCTCTCTCTCTCTCTCTGTGGCTCTCTCTCTCTCTCTCTCTGTGTCTCTCTCTCTCTGTGGCTCTCTCTCTCTCTCTCTCTCTCTCTCTGTGTCTCTCTCTCTCTCTCTGTGGCTCTCTCTCTCTCTCTCTGTGGCTCTCTCTCTCTCTGTGGCTCTCTCTCTCTCTCTCTCTCTGTGTCTCTCTCTCTCTCTCTGTGGCTCTCTCTCTCTCTGTGGCTCTCTCTCTCTCTCTGTGGCTCTCTCTCTCTCTCTCTCTCTCTCTCTGTGGCTCTCTCTCTCTCTCTGTGTGTCTCTCTCTCTCTCTGTGGCTCTCTCTCTCTCTCTGTGGCTCTCTCTCTCTCTCTCTCTCTCTGTGTCTCTCTCTCTCTCTGTGTGGCTCTCTCTCTCTCTCTCTGTGGCTCTCTCCTCTCTCTGTGGCTCTCTCTCTGGCTCTCTCTCTCTCTGTGGCTCTCTCTCTCGTGTCTCCCTCTTCTCTGGCTCTCTCTCTCTCTCCTGGCTCTCTCTCTCTCTGTGTCTCTCTCTCTCTCTGTGGCTCTCTCTCTCTGTGTCTCTCCTCTCTCTCTCTCTCTCTCTCTCTGTCTCCTCTCTCTGTGGCTCTCTCTCTCTGTGGCTCTCTCTCTGTGGCTCTCTCTCTCTCTCTCTCTGTGGCTCTCTCTCTCTCTCTGTGGCTCTCTCTCTCTCTCTGTGGCTCTCTCTCTCTCTCTCTGTGGCTCTCTCTCTCTCTCTCTGTGTCTCTCTCTCTCTCTCTGTGGCTCTCTCTCTCTCTGTGGCTCTCTCTCTCTCTGTGGCTCTCTCCACTCTTCAAGGGAAGTGGAGAAAGAAAAAACATGTGAACAGCATTGAACAGACTCCAGTTGAACTAAAACCTTAAAAGCTCTAAGAATAAAGTGTTCTGTCTCTCCTCAGGACCTGAAGAAACCCTTCGATAAAGCCTGGAAGGACTACGAGACCAAACTGTGAGCGCCTCCTTCAGTCCTCCTTCAGTCCTCCTTCAGTCCTCTAGTCCTGGTTTAGACCTGGTTTAGTCCTGGTTCAGTCCTGGTTTAGTCCTGGTTTAGTCCTGGTTTAGTCCTGGTTTAGTCCTCATATATTTTGAGAATCAAACTCTAAATTTCTCATTTTTATTGAATTTTAAAGAAATCTCAGACCAAATATCGTTAATATTTCTTTCTGTCTCGTTTGGTTTTGTTTACGTCAAATCAAAGAAAAATGTTTTTACCCCCAGCCCCTAGAAACACCCGGTCCAGATCCAGGCTCAGGGTCCAGGCCGGGGTCCAGGCTCAGGTCCAGGCCCGGTCCAGGCTCAGGTCCAGGCCCGGTCCAGGCTCAGGTCCAGGCCGGGGTCCAGGCCTGGTCCAGGCCCGGTCCAGGCTCAGGTCCAGGCCCGGTCCCAGGTTCAGTCTCAGGCCGGGTTCAGGCTCGGCCCAGGTTCTGTCCTGGTCCAGGCCTGCCCAGGTTCAGGTCCAGGTTCAGTGCCCAGGTTTGGTCCAGGCTCCAGGCCAGGTCCAGGCTCGGCCCAGGCTGCCAGGCCGAAATTCCAGGCCGGGGTCCAGGCCGGGTCCAGGCCGGGGTCCAGGCTCAGGTCCAGGCCGGGTTTACGGGCCAAATCAAAGAAAAATGTTTTTACCCCCAGCCGGGTTCTAGACTTCAGGTCCAGGCCGGGTCCAGGTTTCAGGGTCCAGGCTGGGGGTCTAGACTTCAGGTCCAGGTTTCAGGTTCCAGGCTGGGTCAGACTTCAGGTCCAGGCTCAGGTCCAGGCCGGGGTCCAGGCTCAGGTCCAGGCTCAGGTCCAGGCCGGGTTCAGACTTCAGGTTCAGGTCAGTCCAGGCTTTCAGGTTCAGGTTGGGTCCAGGCTCAGGCCCAGGTCCAGGCTCAGGTCCAGTCCAGGCTCAGGTCCAGGCCGGGGTCCAGGCTCAGGCCTGCCCAGGCTCAGGTTCCAGGTTCTGTGCCCAGTCCCAGGCTTCAGGCCCAGGCCGGGTCCAGGTTGCCCAGGCCTGGGGTTCCAGGCTCGGCCCAGGTTTCAGGTCTAGGCAGTCCCAGGCCCGGTCCAGGCCGGGGTCCAGGCTCAGGTCCAGGCCCGGGCCAGGCCGGTTCCGAGACTCAGGTCCAGGCCGGGTCTAGACTTCAGTTCAGGCCGGGTCAGGCTCAGGGTCCAGGTTTCAGGTCCAGGCTGGGTCCAGGACGGGTCCAGGTTTCAGGTCTGTGCTCAGGCCTGTGCCGAGGCTCAGGTCCAGGCTCAGGTCCAGGCCCGGTCCAGGCTCAGGTCCAGGCCGGGGTCCAGGCTCAGGTCCAGGCCGGGGTCCAGACTCAGGTCCAGGCTCAGGTCCAGGCCGGGGTCCAGACTCAGGTCCAGGCTCAGGTCCAGGCCGGGGTCCAGGCTCAGGTCCAGGCTCAGGTCCAGGCCGGGGTCCAGACTCAGGTCCAGGCTCAGGTCCAGGCCGGGGTCCAGGCTCAGGTCCAGACTCAGGTCCAGGCCGGGGTCCAGACTCGGACCTGGATCTAGATAAAAGTGTAATGTTTGACGGTTTGTTCTTTTCAGGTCGAAGCTGGAGAAAGAGAAACGAGAACACGCCAAACAACACGGAATGATCCGGACGGAGTTCAGCGGAGGAGAGATCGCAGAAGAGATGGAGAAGGAGAGACGAGTGTTCCAGATGCAGATGTGTGAGGTGAGGGGGGAGGAGGGGGAGGAGGAGGGAGGAGAGGAGGAGGAGAGGAGAGGGAGGGAGGGAGGGAGGGAGGAGGAGAGAGGAGGAGGAGAGAGGAGGAGGAGGAGAGGAGAGATCGCAGAAGAGATGGAGAAGGAGAGACGAGTGTTCCAGATGCAGATGTGTGAGGTGAGGGGGGAGGAGGGGGGAGGAGGAGGGAGAGGGGGAGGAGAGGGAGGAGGGAGGAGGAGAGGAGAGATCAAAGAGAAGAGGATGGAGAAAGGAGAGACGAGTGTTCCAGATGCAGATGTGTGAGGTGAGGGGGAGGAGGGGGAGGAGGAGGGGGAGAGGGGGAGGAGAGGAGGAGGAGGAGGAGGAGAGGAGAGATCGCAGAAGAGATGGAGAAGGAGAGACGAGTGTTCCAGATGCAGATGTGTGAGGTGAGGGGGAGGAGGAGAGGAGGGGAGGAGAGAGGAGGAGGAGGAGAGGAGAGAGAGGAGGAGGAGGAGAGGAGAGGGAGGGAGGGAGGAGAGGAGGGAGGAGGAGGAGGAGGAGGAGGAGAGAGGAGGAGGAGGAGAGGAGGAGGAGGAGGAAGGAGAGATCGCAGAAGAGATGGAGAAGAAGAGACGAGTGTTCCAGATGCAGATGTGTGAGGTGAGGGGGGAGGAGGGGGGAGGAGAGGGATGAGGGGGGAGGAGAGAGGAGGAGGAGAGGAGAGGGAGGGAGGGAGGGAGGGAGGAGGAGAGAGGAGGAGGAGGAGGAGGAGGAGGAGGAGGAGGAGGAGGAGGAAGGAGAGATCGCAGAAGAGATGGAGAAGGAGAGACGAGTGTTCCAGATGCAGATGTGTGAGGTGAGGGGGGAGGAGGGGGGAGGAGAGGGAGGAGGGGAGAGGAGGAGGAGAGGAGAGGGAGGGAGGGAGGGAGGGAGGGAGGGAGGAGGAGAGAGGAGGAGGAGGAGGAGGAGGAGGAGGAGAGGAGAGATCGCAGAAGAGATGGAGAAGAAGAGACGAGTGTTCCAGATGCAGATGTGTGAGGTGAGGGGGGAGGAGGGGGGAGGAGAGGGAGGAGGGGAGAGGAGGAGGAGAGGAGAGGGAGGGAGGGAGGGAGGGAGGGAGGGAGGAGGAGAGAGGAGGAGGAGGAGGAGGAGGAGGAGGAGGAAGGAGAGATCGCAGAAGAGATGGAGAAGGAGAGACGAGTGTTCCAGATGCAGATGTGTGAGGTGAGGGGGGGGAGGAGGGGAGGGAGGAGGAGGGGAGGGGGAGAGAGGGAGGAGGAGGAGGAGAGAGAGAGATCGAGAAGAGATGGAGAAGAAGAGAGACGAGTGTTCCAGATGCAGATGTGTGAGGTGAGGGGGAGGAGGGGGAGGAGAGGGGGAGGGGAGGGAGGAGGGGAGGAGGAGAGGAGAGGGAGGAGGAGGGGAGGGAGAGGGAGGAGGAGAGGGAGAGGAGAGGAGGAGGAGGAGAGGAGGAGAGGAGAGACTTAGAAGAGATGGAGAAGAAGAGACGAGTGTTCCAGATGCAGATGTGTGAGGGTGGAGGGGGAGAGGAGGGGGAGGAGAGAGGAGGAGGAGGGAGGAGAGAGGAGGGAGGGAGGGAGGGAGGGAGGGAGGGGGGAGGAGAGAGGAGGAGGGGGGAGGAGAGAGGAGGAGGAGAGAGGAGGAGAGATCGCAGAAGAGATGGAGAAGGAGAGACGAGTGTTCCAGATGCAGATGTGTGAGGTGAGGGGGGAGGAGGGGGGAGGAGAGGGAGGAGAGAGGAGGAGAGAGGAGGAGGAGAGGAGAGGGAGGAGGAGAGGGAGGAGAGAGGAGGAGGAGAGGAGAGGGAGGAGGAGAGAGGAGGAGGAGAGGAGAGATCGCAGAAGAGATGGAGAAGGAGAGACAAGTGTTCCAGATGCAGATGTGTGAGGAGGGGGGGGGAGGAGAGGAGGGGGGCTGTCCTGGTTTAGTCCTGGGTTAGTCCTGGTTCAGTCCTGGTTCAGTCCTGGTTTAGTCCTGGTTTAGTCCTGGTTTAGTCCTGGTTTAGTCCTGGTTTAGTCCTGGTTTAGTCCTGGTTTAGTCCTGGTTTAGTCCTGGTTTAGTCCTGGTCTAGTCCTGGTTTAGTCCTGGTTTAGACCTGGTTTAGTCCTGGTTTAGTCCTGGTTCAGTCCTGGTTCAGTCCTGGTTTAGTCCTGGTTTAGTCCTGGTTTAGTCCTGGTTTAGTCCTGGTTTAGTCCTGGTTTAGTCCTGGTTTAGTCCTGGTTTAGTCCTGGTTTAGTCCTGGTTTAGTCCTGGTTTAGTCCTGGTCTGTCTGAAGTGCTTCTTGTGTTTCCAGTATTTAATCAAAGTGAACGAGATCAAAGTGAAGAAAGGAGTGGACTTTCTGCAGAATCTCATCAAGTATTTCCACGCTCAGTGCAAGTCAGTACTAACTCCACCATATGTACTTCTACTACTACTACTACTACTACTACTACTACTACTACTACTACTACTACTACTACTACTACTACTACTACTACTACTACTACTACTACTACTACTACTACTACTACTACTACTACTACTACTACTACTACTACTACTACTATTACTACTACTACTATTACTACTACTACTATTACTACTACTACTACTACTACTACTACTACTACTATTATTACTACTACTACTATTATTACTACTATTACTACTACTGCTACTACTACTATTACTACTATTATTATTATTATTATTATTATTGCTACTACTATTACTGTTTTGTTTTGTCTTTTTTGTGTTTATTAGTTTGTTCTGTGCACGCTCACATTTGGGAGCAAAATAACATTTAATTTACAATAAAACATAAATATTAAGAAAAGAAGTAAAATGGGAAAAGAAGAAAAAAAAACAGCAAAAAAGTGTACAAATAATAATAATCAAACTGCTGTGTTAATGCTGGAAATAAATAAAATAAAACGATTATTAGTACCATTACTGTGAGCACCACAGACCCTTCAGCGGTGAGTGCCGGGTGCACAGCAGGCTGCTACTCGTGTCTACACTCCGGTCATTCATTTTAATGGTGCAGGTCGAGTCTGAGAGCGGCTCCTGCTCCTTCTGCTACAGCCATCGACTCATCGTGACAGTCGACTGGAAAGAATCGACTGAACTAATCAGACTCAAAGCACACGTCAAAATGCCTTTAAAACAAAGACCGTGACGTCAAACAAAAACAATAGATTATTGCTGATCATTTGTCAATATTACACTTTGTTCATAAATATTCTCTGTAGAAGCCTTCAGTTCCATGTTGCAACCTTTATTTGTCTGATTATGTATTTAAAAAGTTTAAAAATAACAATAGAAATCATCGCGTGTTTAGCCGACTAATCAAAAAAAATAAAAGTCTCCAGAGGTTTGTGTTTTTTATGGACCACGAGTCCACAACAAAGCTCCATCTATAAACCCATCCAGCTCATTAGCCCGGTACCTTTCCAGGAGTTAGCACTAATGCATTTTCAGTGGGAGAGTTAGCGATAGCCTCAAGGTTAGCGTTAGCCTCCAAACATCACAAATTCTGAAAACCCTGTTTGGCTGAAACCACAAGACACATGTGAGCTCCACGTGCCTCGTGTGGAAGTGTTTGTGGAGAGTGTTAGCACTAGCGCTGACGTTAGCATACATGCTAACAGCCTTTTCTTTAATTTGACCTTATTTTGGACAATAAAGCATCAAAACACAGAGAGAGTTCCTCCAGGCACATGGACAGTTCATCTGGTCACAGAGAGAGTTCCTCCAGGCACATGGACAGTTCGTCTGGTCGCAGAGGGAGTTCCTCCAGGCACATGAACAGTTCATCTGGTGCAGAGGGAGTTCCTCCAGGCACATGAATAGTTCATCTGGTGCAGAGGGAGTTCCTCCAGGCACATGGACAGTTCATCTGGTCGCAGAGGGAGTTCCTCCAGGCACATGGACAGTTCATCTGGTCACAGAGAGAGTTCCTCCAGGCACATGAATAGTTCATCTGGTGCAGAGGGAGTTCCTCCAGGCACATGGACAGTTCATCTGGTCACAGAGAGAGTTCCTCCAGGCACATGAATAGTTCATCTGGTGCATAGGGAGTTCCTCCAGGCACATGGACAGTTCATCTGGTCACAGAGGGAGTTCCTCCAGGCACATGAATAGTTCATCTGGTGCATAGGGAGTTCCTCCAGGCACATGGACAGTTCATCTGGTGCATAGGGAGTTCCTCCAGGCACATGGACAGTTCATCTGGTCACAGAGAGAGTTCCTCCAGGCACATGAATAGTTCATCTGGTGCAGAGGGAGTTCCTCCAGGCACATGGACAGTTCATCTGGTGCAGAGGGAGTTCCTCCAGGCACATGGACAGTTCATCTGGTGCAGAGAGAGTTCCTCCAGGCACATGGACAGTTCATCTGGTGTGTGTTGATGTTGTGTTTGGTGTCAGTTTCTTTCAGGACGGACTGAAGGCCGTGGAGACTCTGAAACCTTCAGTGGAGAAACTGGCCACAGACCTGACCACCGTGAGTTTAGAGATGGTCCAGACCTGGTCCTGGTCCAGACCTGGTCCTGGTTCAGACCCGGTTCAGTCCTGGTCCCGGTTCAGACCCGGTTCAGTCCTGGTCCAGACCTGGTTCAGTCCTGGTCCAGTCCTGGTCCTGGTCCAGACCCGGTTCAATCCTGGTCCAGACCCGGTTCAGACCCGGTTCAGTCCTGGTCCAGACCCGGTTTAGTCCTGGTCCAGACCTGGTTCAGTCCTGGTCCAGACCTGGTTCAGTCCTGGTTCAGACCCGGTCCAGACCCGGTCCAGACCTGGTTCAGACCCGGTTCAGTCCTGGTCCAGACCCGATCCAGACCCGGTCCAGTCCTGATTCAGTCCTGGTCCTGGTCCAGACCCGGTTCAGTCCTGGTCCAGACCCGGTCCAGACCCGGTCCAGTCCTGGTTCAGTCCTGGTCCTGGTCCAGACCTGGTCCAGACCCGGTCCAGTCCTGGTTCAGACCCGGTCCAGACCGTGGCTCCTTTGACTCTTTTGCTCAGATTAAACAGACTCAGGACACAGAGAGGAAACAGTTGGTGCAGCTGCGGGACGTCCTGAAGAACTCTCTGCAGACGGAGCACAAAGAGGTCAGATGCCCTGCCGTCAGAGCCGCCGCGGGCCACAGAGTCACCGTGGCGTCCCGCTGGCGTGTTCCCGTGACATTTCTGTAATCAGACGGCTCCGGACACGGGATAACGGTCCGATTGTGTTTCTCGCAGGACGCTCAGTCGAAGCAGAACTCGGGCTACAGTCTGCACCAGCTCCAGGGGAACAAGGCCCACGGCACCGAGCGCTCGGGCGTCCTGTACAAGCGCAGCGAGGGGTGAGTCGGAGCGAGGGGTGAGGCGGAGCGAGGGGCGAGTCAGAGCGAGGGGCGAGTCAGAGCGAGGGGTGAGGCAGAGCGAGGGGCGAGTCAGAGCGAGGGGTGAGTCGGAGCGAGGGGTGAGTCGGAGCGAGGGGTGAGTCGGAGCGAGGGGTGAGTCGGAGCGAGGGGAGAGGCGGAGCGAGGGGTGAGTCGGAGCGAGGGGTGAGTCAGAGCGAGGGGTGAGGCGGAGCGAGGGGTGAGGCGGAGCGAAGTAGCCGGAGCGAGTGAGTCGGATGAAGGTGAGCCGGAGCGAGGCTGAGCCGGAGCAGGGGTGAGCCGGAGCGGTGTGAGCCGGAGCGAGTGAGGCGGAGCGCTTAGCCGGAGCGAGTGAGCTGGAGGGGGTGAATGGAGTCAGGGGTGAATGGAGCGAGGGGCTGAGCCAGAGCGAGTGAGCCGGAGCGAGTGAGCCGGAGCAGGGCTTGAGTCAGAGCGAGGGGAGAGGCGGAGCTGAGGGCGAATAGAGCGAGAGCCGGATGAGGGGTGAGTCTGAGCAGGGGCTGAGTCGGAGCTGAGGGGCAAATGGAGTGAGGGGCGAGTCAGAGCGAGGGGCGAGCCAGATGAGGGGCTGGTCAGGGGCGAGGGGCTGAAGTAGCCGGAGCGAGGGGTGAGGCGGAGCGAGGGGAGAGGGGCGAGTCGGAGCGAGCAGCCGGAGTGAAGTAGCCGGAGCCAGGGGAGAGGCGGAGCGAGGTGAGGCGGAGCGAGAGAGGCGGAGCGAGGGGTGAGCCGCGAGGCGGAGCGAGGCTAGCCAGAGGGCTGGAGTGAGTAAAGGAGCGAGGTGTGAGTCAGAGCGAGGTGAGAGGCGGAGCGATAGCCTGGAGCGAAGGAGTCGGAGCGAGGGTTGATGGAGTCTGTGTGAGCCGGAGCGAGGGGTTGATCGGAGCAGGGGTGAGCTGGAGCGAGGGTGAGTCGGAGCGAGGGGTGAGTCGGAGCGAGTGAGTCTGGATGTGAGCCGGAGCGAGGGGCTGAGCCGGAGCGAGCAGCCGGAGCGAAGTAGTCAGAGCTAGGGCTTGTCCAGAGCGAGGGGTGAGTCGGAGCGAGGGGTGAGGCGGAGCGAGAGAGGCGGAGCGAGGGGAGAGGGGCGAGGCGGAGCGAGGAGAGGGCTGAGGCGGAGCTAGGTCAGGGGGCCAGCCTGTAGCTAAGCAGCTTAGCCTGGAGCGAGGGAGAGGCGGATGCAGGGGTGAGGCGGAGCGAGAGAGGCTGGAGCGAGGGGTGAGTCGGGGCCAGCGAGGGGCTAGTCAGAGCTGAGGGGCTGGATGAGGGCTGGAGTGAGGGGTGAGTCAGAGCGAGGGGAGAGGCGGAGCGAGGGGCTAGCCAGAGCGAGCGAGGCAGAGCAGGTGAGCCGGGCTGAGGCGGAGCGAGGGGCGAGTCAGAGCGAGGGGAGAGGGAGCGAGGGGTGAGTCAGAGCGAGGGGAGAGGCTGGAGCGATGTTTAGCGGAGCGAGGTGTGAGTCGGATGTGCAGCCGGAGCGAGGGGTGAGTCGGAGCGAGGTTGAGCCGGAGCAGGTGAGTCGGATGAGGGTGAGTCTGGAGCAGGGGTGAGTCGGATGAGGTGAGTCGGAGCTGAGGGGTGAGTCGGATGAAGTAGTCGGGCGAGGAGAGGGGCGAGGCGGAGCGAAGTAGTCGGAGCGAGGGGCGAGTCGGAGCGAAGTAGCCGGAGCGAGGGGCAGGCGAGCGAGAGAGGCGGAGCCAGGAGAGGCTGAGGCGAGCGAGGGGAGAGGCAAAGGAGCGAGAAAGTAATGGAGCGAGGGAGAGGCGGAGCGAGGGGTGAGGCGGAGCGAGAGAGGCGGAGCGAGGGGTGAGTGGCGAGGCGGAGCGAGGGATAGTCAGAGCGAGGGGCGGAGCGAGGGGCGGGAGCGAGGTGAGTCAGAGCGAGGGAGAGGCTGGAGCGAGGGGTGAGTCAGAGCGAAGTAGCTGGAGCGAGGGCCAGGTAGCCGGAGCGTAGGGGAGAGGCGGAGCGAGGGGTGAGGCGGAGCGAGAGAGGCGGAGCGAGGGGTGAGTCGGGGCGAGGCGGAGCGAGGGGCGAGTCAGAGCGAGGGGCGGAGCGAGGGGCGGAGCGAGGGGCGGAGCGAGGGGCGGAGCGAGGGGCGGAGCGAGGGGCGGAGCGAGGGGTGAGTCAGAGCGAGGGGTGAGTCAGAGCGAGGGGAGAGGCGGAGCGAGGGGCGAGTCAGAGCGAGGGGCGAGGCAGAGCGAGGGGTGAGGCAGAGCGAGGGGTAGTCCCGGTCTAGTCCTGGTTCTGATCCTGGTCTAGTCCTGGTCTAGTCCCGGTCTAGTCCTGAGCTGATCCTGGTTCTGATCCCGGTCTTGGTCTCGTTCCAGTTTGAGGAAAGTTTGGCAGAAGAGGAAATGTTCGGTGAAAAACGGCTTCCTGACGATAAACCACGGCACGGTGAGAACACTGCACTCCTATTGGCTGCCTGCACCACTAACCCCGCCCCCTCACACGTATGCCCCGCCTCCCGCATGAAAAACCTGCTCCCCTTGGCTGCGTGCATGACAAGCCCCGCCCCCTGCGTACAATCACGTCTTACTTTTATTTCGTTCATTCATTTATTTATTTTTTTTCTTTTATTTTGAAGTATTTTGAAGAGTCAGAAAGCGACCAATCACAGAGGCAGAGGAGAAAGAGGAGGCGGAGCTTGAGGAGGAGGAGAACGAGGAAAAGGGTGAAGCGATGGGAAGGAAAGAAACACATTTGGGGGATTTTTTAACACATTATTTTTTCATTTAATTTATTTTTAACTTTTCTGTATTTGATTCACTAATTTGTACTTTATTTATTTATTCATTTATTTATTTATTTGTTGTTTTTGTGAAATAACCCAGCCCCTTGTTTTCGTTCGTGGTGGTGGACTTGGTTTTTTTCTGACCAGTGTTTGCACGTTTTATATTTATTCATTTTTGTGTGATATTTTGTAATTTTAGTTTTTTTTGGGTCGTGTTTTGTCGCCTGAACATTGAACACAGACACTTTGTCCTGTTTCCAGAAGTGATTCTCTGAGATCAAACTCAGACGCCGAGAGAAAAGGGCTTTTGTGTGAGACTCTGAGGCTGGACCTGGGTTTGAAAAGGGTTTTTAGTTTTTAGAACCGAAAATAAGAAACACATTTGAGATTCACTTAATATTGTATTTACACTAAACAAAAGTACATTTCTGGTCAGGTGCAGTCACCAGTGCAATTCCACACTTGTTATTGACCTTATTCAGCCCCGCCCACTTTTGCCTCTTTGTTCCACAGATCACACTTTTGTTGTAAACGCACTTCTGTTTGACAGAACTCTGTTAAAGCTAATGACGAACGAGGGAAAAGTCTGACGCTAAAATGTTACATAAAGTCGATTGATTTGTGTAAAATGTTTAATGAACACGAGACACAACAAGTCACAACACAACGATTTACTGAAAACGTCTTAGTAGGGTTTTTGGCACTTTTAGTCCCATTTTTGTCGCTTAGTTGCGTTTTTATGTCACTTTATAGCATTTTTGTTGCTCATAGTCACGTTCTTTTTTCACTTTGTCATTTTTTGTCACATTTTTGTTGTTTTTAGTCAATTTTTTGTCGCTTTTAGTCAAATTTTTGTCGCTTTTTGTCACATTTTTGTCGCTTTTAGTCCCGTTTTTGTCGCTTCAAAGACATTTTCCACTTATAGTCATGTTTTTGTCACTTCGAGTCACGTTTTTGTCCCTTTTAGTCACATTTTTGTCACTTCTAGTCGTGTTTTTGTGCCACTTTATTGACCTTACTTGGCCCCGCCCACTTTTGCCACTTTGTTCCACAGATCACACTTTTGTTGTAAACGCACTTCTGTTTGACAGAACTCCGTTAAAGCTAATGATGAACGAGGGAAAAGTCTGAGGCTAAAATGTTACATAAAGTCGATTGATTTGTGTAAAATGTTTAATGAACACGAGACACAACAAGTCACAACACAACGATTTCCTGAAAACGTCTTTTTAGTCGAGTAGAACTTATTTTCTGTTGAGCTCGTCTGCTCCGTGTGAACTACAACGAAACAAGACGGCGGCGCGTACGGCAACTTCAGGAATAAAGAGAATACACGTGTTTCCTTTGTGTGCGCTGGAATACCACAAAAAACAGAGAAAAAAAGCCCAAACTGATTTTTAAATGTTTGTCTGCACCTCCTTTTGATAAAATAACTGAAATCAATCGCTTCCTTCTTCTGTCTTTTTTGTTGTCCAAAACACACAAAGGAAATAAACCTGTGTGAAGCAAACGTGTGTAACTGCAAACTTCAATTGTACTAAATGTCACCCAGACAAAGTCGAAGGAGGCGTTTGGTCCTGGTGGAGGATATTTATGGTTGAACAAGGACTTTAATCAAAAAACACAGTCATAAACCTCTCCTTTCAGCTCACACACTTTTAGAGTCTGTGTTTGGACGAGCGCTCGATTATTTTAAAGGTCCCAAATCCTGCACAATGGACTCTTCAGAGGTTCTAACCTTCCTCCAGGGCTCTCTGGGCCTCGTATGTTGTGCCCAAAGTGGTTTTTTGATTGATTCCCTCATGTTTTCACTAGAGAACTGTCTTTTCCGTCCCCCTCTGAGCAGCAGACGGGGGCTCCTCACTAAGATGACGCGGTGTTTAAGCCACGCCTCCAGGAAGAATAAAAACAGCTAATGCTAATGCTACACAGTAATTACACGATGGATACGACAGATAGAAGAGTTAGCTTGTTATTTACCAAACGGCACGTCCGTGGTTGAGGCCCTGGAGCACGTCAAACTCCAGGTCAGATCCAGGACGTAGGACTCAGCACGACGCACCGTCAGGACCAGAAAATGTTTATTCAGTGTTTGTGTATCGCTGTTTACCGGAGCACACGGCGCATGCACCATCTCCACTACAGGGGAGGCACGGGTTGGGCGGGGGAGGCAGCCTGCTCTCTGTTCGGGGGGGTCAGATCTCAGAGTGAGCCGTTTGCTTTTGCAGGAGGGGGGCCAGTCCAAGAAATGGGTGTTTTTTGTAAACTGTTATGTTATGGATATTACACAACGAGAAAATGTATCAACAAAGCCCTTAGGACAGACTGTGTGAAGGGAAAAGAGCAGGATATGGGACCTTTAAAAAGTTGTTTCTATGATCGATTGGGTCTGATTCATCGATGGATTTGTTGCAGCTCTGGACGCAAAACGTCCGGCCGTGACAACAGTCGACTCAGTAAACTCAGGGTCTCGGCCTCTCAGGTCTGGGCCTCAGGTCTGGGCCTCAGGTCTGGGCCTCAGGTCTGGGCCTCAGGTCTGGGCCTCAGGTCTGGGCCTCGGCCTCTCAGGTCTGGGCCTCAGGTCTGGGCCTCGGCCTCTCAGGTCTGGGCCTCAGGTCTGGGCCTCGGCCTCTCAGGTCTGGGCCTCGGTCTGGGCCTCGGCCTCTCTGGTCTGGGCCTCGGCCTCTCTGGTCTGGGCCTCGGTCTGGGCCTCAGGTCTTGGCCTCTGTCTGGGCCTCGGTCTGGGCCTCAGGTCTGGGCCTCGGCCTCTCTGGTCTGGGCCTCAGGTCTGGGCCTCGGCCTCTCAGGTCTGGGCCTCGGCCTCTCTGGTCTGGGCCTCGGTCTGGGCCTCGGTCTGGGCCTCAGGTCTTGGCCTCAGGTCTGGGCCTCAGGTCTGGGCCTCAGGTCTGGGCCTCAGGTCTGGGCCTCAGGTCTGGGCCTCGGCCTCTCAGGTCTGGGCCTCGGTCTGGGCCTCGGCCTCTCTGGTCTGGGCCTCGGCCTCTCTGGTCTGGGCCTCGGTCTGGGCCTCAGGTCTTGGCCTCTGTCTGGGCCTCGGTCTGGGCCTCAGGTCTGGGCCTCGGCCTCTCTGGTCTGGGCCTCGGTCTGGGCCTCAGGACGTGGCCTCTGTCTGGGCCTCGGGATGGGCCTCAGGTCTGGGCCTCGGCCTCTCTGGTCTGGGCCTCGGTCTGGGCCTCGGCCTCTCAGGTCTGGGCCTCGGCCTCTCTGGTCTGGGCCTCGGTCTGGGCCTCGGTCTGGGCCTCAGGTCTTGGCCTCTGTCTGGGCCTCGGTCTGGGCCTCAGGTCTGGGCCTCGGCCTCTCAGGTCTGGGCCTCAGGTCTGGGCCTCGGTCTGGGCCTCTCACACTGGCCTCGGTCTGGGCCTCAGGTCTGGGCCTCGGCCTCTCTGGTCTGGGCCTCGGCCTCTCTAGTCTGGGCCTCGGTCTGGGCCTCAGGTCTGGGCCTCAGGTCTGGGCCTCAGGTCTGGGCCTCAGGTCTGGGCCTCTGGTCTGGGCCTCAGGTCTGGGCCTCGGTCTGGGCCTCTCACACTGGCCTCGGTCTGGGCCTCAGGTCTGGGCCTCGGCGTCTCTGGTCTGGGCCTCAGGTCTGGGCCTCGGCCTCTCAGGTCTGGGCCTCGGTCTGGGCCTCAGGTCTGGGCCTCGGCCTCTCTGGTCTGGGCCTCAGGTCTGGGCCTCGGCCTCTCAGGTCTGGGCCTCGGTCTGGGCCTCTCTCACTGGCCTCGGTCTGGGCCTCAGGTCTGGGTCTCGGCCTCTCTGGTCTGGGCCTCGGTCTGGGCCTCAGGTCTGGGCCTCGGTCTGGGCCTCGGTCTGGCCTCGGTCTGGGCCTCAGGTCTTGGCCTCTGTCTGGGCCTCGGTCTGGGCCTCAGGTCTGGGCCTCGGCCTCTCAGGTCTGGGCCTCAGGTCTGGGCCTCAGGTCTGGGCCTCTGGTCTGGGCCTCGGTCTGGGCCTCTCACTCTGGTCTCAGGTCTGGCCTCGGTCTGGGCCTCAGGTCTGGGCCTCAGGTCTGGGCCTCTCACACTGGCCTTGGTCTGGGCCTCAGGTCTGGGCCTCGGCCTCTCAGGTCTGGGCCTCGGTCTGGGCCTCGGTCTGGGCCTCAGGTCTGGGCCTCGGCCTCTCAGGTCTGCGCCTCAGGTCTGGGCCTCAGGTCTGGGCCTCGGCCTCTCAGGTCTGGGCCTCGGTCTGACGTATCGTGTCTGTTTTTTGATTCTCAGGCGAATCGACCTCCAGCCAAACTGAACCTGCTGACCTGCCAAGTCAAGAGGAACCCGGACGAGAAGAAGAGCTTCGACCTGTTCTCCCGTAAGACCAGACTCTGTGAACCTGGTTTGGACCAGGTTTGGACCAGGTTTGGACCTGTTTTTGTCCTGGTTCACAGAAGTTTTCTTGTTTTTCAGACGACAGAACGTATCACTTCCAGACGGAGGATGAGGCCGAGTGTCAGATGTGAGTTTGGAGCTTCAAT
Organism: Rhinogobius similis; assembly: GCA_019453435.1. Taxonomy (NCBI): domain Eukaryota; kingdom Metazoa; phylum Chordata; class Actinopteri; order Gobiiformes; family Gobiidae; genus Rhinogobius; species Rhinogobius similis. Next base: position 6,544,500 of record CM033620.1, on the reverse strand, counting down.
CATCAGTTCTTTATTTTAGTCCTGGTCCAGTCCTGGTCCAGACCTGGCCCCGGTCTAAACCCGGTCTCTCTCCCTCAGCTGGATCTCGGTGCTGCAGAACAGTAAAGAGGAGGCGCTGAACAAAGCGTTTAAAGGCGACGACCAGGACGACGAGGAGAACAACATCGTGCAGGAGCTGACTCGAGCCATCGTCGTCGAAGTGCGAAGGATGAGCGGAAACGACGTGTGCTGCGACTGCGGCGCCTCAGGTGAGCGACTCGTGCCTCCACCAGAGCATTACACCTCCACGAGAACGATCCAAACACCTCCGCGAGAACGACCCAAACACAGCCACGAGAACGACCCAAACACCTCCACGAGAACGACCCAAACACCTCCACGAGAACGACCCAAACACCTCCACGAGAACGACCCAAACACCTCCACGAGAACGACCCAAACACCTCCACGAGAACGACCCAAACACCTCCACGAGAACGACCCAAACACCTCCGCGAGAACGACCCAAACACCTCCGCGAGAACGACCCAAACACCTCCGCGAGAACGACCCAAACACAGCCACGAGAACGACCCAAACACCTCCACGAGAACGACCCAAACACCTCCACGAGAACGACCCAAACACCTCCGCGAGAACGACCCAAACACCTCCACGAGAACGACCCAAACACCTCCCGAGAACGACCCAAACACCTCCGCGAGAACGACCCAAACACCTCCGCGAGAACGACACAAACACCTCCGCGAGAACCACTCCAAACACCTCCGAGAGAACGACACAATCACCTCCGCGAGAACGACCCAAACACCTCCGCGAGAACGAACCAAACACCTCCGCGAGGACGACCCAAACACCTCCGCGAGAACGACCCAAACACCTCGAGAAGCGACCCAAACACCTCCGCGTGAATCCACCTAAACACCTCCGCGAGAATCCACCTAAACACCTCCACGAGAACGACCCAAACACCTCCACGAGAACGACCCAAACAACTTAGAGAACGACCCAAACACCTCCACGAGAACGACCCAAACACCTCCGCGAGAACGACCCAAACACCTCCGCGAGAACGACCCAAACACAGCCACGAGAACGACCCAAACACCTCCACGAGAACGACCCAAACACCTCCACGAGAACGACCCAAACACCTCCACGAGAACGACCCAAACACCTCCGAGAATCCACTCCAAACACCTCCGCGAGAACGACTCCATACACAGCCACGAGAACGACTCCAAACACCTCCACGAACGACCCAAACACCTCACAAGAATCGACTCCAAACACCTCCGGGAACGACTCCAAACACCTCCGCGAACGACCCAAACACCTCCTCACGCGAACGACCCAAACACCTCCGCGAGAATCGACCCAAACACCTCCGCGAACGACCCAAACACCTCCGCGAGAACGACTCCAAACACCTCCGCGAGAATCCACCCAAACACCTCCGCGAGAACGACCCAAACACCTCCGCGAGAACGACCCAAACATCCCAAGGCAGAACGACTCCAAACACCTCCTCGAGAACGACCCAAACACCTCCGCGAGAACGAACCAAACACCTCCGCGAGAACGACCCAAACACCTCCGCGAGAACGACCCAAACACAGCCACGAGAACGACCCAAACACAGCCACGAGAACGACCCAAACACCTCCGCGAGAACGACCCAAACACCTCCACGAGAACGACCCAAACACAGCCACGTGAACGACCCAAACACAGCCACGAGACACAAACACCTCCACGAGAACGACCCAAACACCTCCACGAGAACGACCCAAACACCTCACAAGAACGACCCAAACATCTCCGCGAGAACAACCCAAACACCTCCACGAGAACGACCCAAACACCTCCACGAGAACGACCCAAACACCTCACAAGAACGACCCAAACATCTCCGCGAGAACAACCCAAACACCTCCACGAGAACGACCCAAACACCTTAGAGAACGACCCAAACACCTTAGAGAACGACCCAAACACCTTAGAGAACGACCCAAACACCTCCACGAGAACGACCCAAACACCTCCAAGAGAACGACCCAAACACCTCCGTGAGAACGACCCAAACACAGCCACGAGAACGACTCCAAACACCTCCGAGAACGACCCAAACACCTCCACGAGAACGACCCAAACACATCCACGTGAACGACCCAAACACAGCCACGAGACACAAACACCTCCACGAGAACGACCCAAACACCTCCACGAGAACGACCCAAACACCTCCACGAGAACGACCCAAACACCTCACAAGAACGACCCAAACATCTCCGCGAGAACAACCCAAACACCTCCACGAGAACGACCCAAACACCTCACAAGAACGACCCAAACATCTCCGCGAGAACAACCCAAACACCTCCACGAGAACGACCCAAACACCTCCGCGAGAACGACCCAAACACCTCCGCGAGAACGACCCAAACACCTCCGCGAGAACGACCCAAACACCTCCGCGAGAACGACCCAAACACCTCCGCGAGAACGACCCAAACACCTCCGCGAGAACGACCCAAACACCTCCGTGAGAACGACCCAAACACAGCCACGAGAACGACCCAAACACAGCCACGAGAACGACCCAAACACCTCCGCGAGAACGACCCAAACACCTCCACAAGAACGACCCAAACACAGCCACGTGAACGACCCAAACACAGCCACGAGACACAAACACCTCCACGAGAACGACCCAAACACCTCCACCAGAACGACCCAAACACCTCCGCGAGAACGACCCAAACACAGCCACGAGAACGACCCAAACACCTCCACGAGAACGACCCAAACACCTCCACGAGAACGACCCAAACACCTCCACGAGAACGACCCTAACACCTCCGCGAGAACGACCCAAACACCTCCCGAGAACGACCCAAACACCTCCGCGAGAACGACCCAAACACCTCCGCCAGAACCACCCAAACACCTCCGCGCGAGAACGACCCAAACACCTCCGCGAGAACGACCCAAACACCTCCACGAGAACGACCCAAACACCTCCACGAGAACGACCCAAACACCTCCGCGAGAACGACCCAAACACCTCCTCGAGAACGACCCAAACACCTCCGCGAGAACGACCCAAACACCTCCGCGAGAACGACCCAAACACCTCCACGAGAACGACCCAAACACCTCCACGACCCAAACACCTCCGCGAGAACGACCCAAACACAGCCACGAGACACAAACACCTCCGCGAGAACGACCCAAACACCTCCACGAGAACGACCCAAACACCTCACGAGAACGACCCAAACACCTCCACGAGAACGACCCAAACACCTCCACGAGAACGACCCAAACACCTCCACGACCCAAACACCTCCGCGAGAACGACCCAAACACCTCCGCGAGAACGACCCAAACACCTCCACGAGAACGACCCAAACACCTCCACGAGAACGACCCAAACACCTCCACGAGAACGACCCAAACACCTCCACGAGAACGACCCAAACAACTCTACGAGAACGACCCAAACACCTCCATGAGAACGACCCAAACACCTCCTCGAGAACGACCCAAACACAGCCACGAGACACAAACACCTCCTCGAGAACGACCCAAACACCTCCGCGAGAACGACCCAAACACCTCCGCGAGAACGACCCAAACACCTCCGCGAGAACGACCCTCACACGAGAATGAGACCTGTTTCTGACGCCTCTCTCTCCTCAGGCCCGTCGTGGCTCAGCACAAACCTGGGCGTGCTCATCTGTATCGAGTGCTCGGGGATCCACAGGGAGATGGGGGTCCACTTCTCCAGGATCCAGAGCCTGGACCTGGACGTGCTGGGGACGTCGGAGCTGCTGGTCGGTAAAACCTTCGCGTCTTTCCGTCGGAGTTCTGCTCCGTGTGACGTCGCGCTGTCGTTGTGTTCCAGTTGGCCAAAAACGTGGGAAACTCCAGCCTGAACGAGATCATGGAGGCGGAGCTGGAGGAGGAGGACGTCACCAAACCGGACGCCTCCAGCGACATGTGGGTTTGAGGCAGTGTTTTTAGCTTTCGGTTGAGCTGCACAATTTGGGTCAAATATTTGATTTATGTTTTAATAATAGTAGAATCCACAAAAGACTGAAATATGAACTGACAAAGTAATAAGAGTCACTTGTTGACACCTTTAGTCTTGTTTTGTTCACATTTAGTAGCTTTTTTCCCCCTAACCTTTGTAACTCCCTCTGCTGCCAGAAGATGGAGTGACACACACATTTTTCCTTAAGGCAAGACAATACAATAGGAAAAAACTATAAGATCAGTTGTAAACTTCTCCTGTAGTTTACTCACATAAATGTAAGAAAAAAATGTATTACAAGTTTTTCATTATTTAATTTTTTCAAGTAAGGTTCAAGTGTGAGTAAACTACAGGAAAAGTTTAAAGGTTTTCTCCTGTTCACCTGTTGTGTCTCACGTTAACACAAAGCTGAGGGTTAAGGCTGAATCTGGGTTTATATTTTGATTTCTGTGCAGTTTTATTCCAGGCCTTTAGCACATTTGATAAACAACTAAACTCCTCCTCGTGTATGGGTGTGTGTCTGCGGCGTGTGTCTGCGGCGTGTGTCTGCGGCGTGTGTCTGCGGCGTGTGTCTGCGGCGTGTGTCTGCGGCGTGTGTCTGCGGCGTGTGTCTGCGGCGTGTGTCTGCGGCGTGTGTCTGCGGCGTGTGTCTGCGGCGTGTGTCTGCGGCGTAGGTTCGCGGCGCGGTGTCTGCGGCGCGTGTGTCTGGCGGCGCGTGTGTCTGCGGCGCGTGTTCGCGGCGTGTGTCTGCGGCGTGTTCGCGGGCGTGTCTGCGCGCGGTGTCTGCGGCGTGGTGTTCTGCGGGCGTGTGTCTGCGGCGTGTGGTTCGCGGGCGCGGTGTCTGCGGCGTGTATTTGTGGCGTGTGTTCGCGCGTGTGTCTGCGGCGTGTGTCTGCGGCGTGTGTCTGCGGCGTGTGTCTGCGGCGTGTGTCTGCGGCGTGTGTCTGCGGCGTGTGTCTGCGGCGTGTATTTATGGCGTGTGTCTGCGCCGTGTGTCTGCGGCGTGTATTTGTGGCGTTGCAGGCAGAGCCGTAAAGACTTCATCACGGCGAAGTACGTGGAGCGTCGGTTCGTGCGGCGCTTCCACCCTGAGGCCACCAGGAGGCAGCAGCAGCTCTACGACTCGGTCCGGACCCGGGACATCCTGGGACTCATCCAGGTCTACGCCGAGGGAGCGGACCTGCTGGAGTCTGTCCCACAACCCAACGAGCACGTGAGCAAACACACCAGGCCAGGGTCGGCAGAGCTCCACCGGGGGGCGCACAACCCCCTGGAGTCTGTGAGGGGAGGGGCTGGAGTCTGTGAGGGGAGGGGCTGGAGTCTGTGAGGGGAGGGGCTGGAGTCTGTGAGGGGAGGGGCTGAAGGCTGTGAGGGGAGGGGCTGTAGGCTGCAGACACTTCCTGATGACGTATGTGGGCGTGGCACTGTTTGTAATGGTTTTGTAACAGTGGAGGGATCGCAGATGCATGTTGTATAAACCAGGGCCATTCAGCTTTATTTACAGAGGGCTACATTTTTTGGGTAGTTTTGTCCTCGGGGCCAGAAACTGGGTCTAAACTCGGTCTAAATTGGGTCTAAACCGGGTCTAAACTCTTCCCCAGGAGCCTGGAGAGACGGTTCTTCATCTCGCCGTTCGAATGGTGGACAGAAACTCTCTCCACATCGTGGACTTCCTCGCTCAGAACAGGTGAGAACTCTAGCCTGGGTCCCGGCCCAGACCCAGGGCCGGTCCCGGCCCAGACCCGGTCCCGGCTCAGATCTGGATGTCAGACTTGGTTTTGTTTCAGCACAAACCTGGACAAACAGACGAGTCGTGGCTCCACAGCTCTGCATTACTGTTGTTTAACGGACAACAGCGAGTGCCTCAAACTCCTGCTGCGAGGAAGAGCTTCTGTCAGCACACGTGAGTACTACAAGTACTA